>JBBPBX010004542.1:10797-26458 GCA_038048925.1 Garcialebias charrua | reverse complement strand
AAAACCCAAATCGAAGGCACATTTTTTTTTTTTCAAAAAACTCCCCTTTTTATGTAAACACTATTATCTAGGCCTGTACATTACCAATGAATAACACTGGCTTTGGAAGAAGTATGACAATTCTGCAGGAAGTGGTCCAGGCTGAAACAACAGGTCTCTACAGCTAGCTGCTGCTGTTTGCAGTGGTCCATTTTATTCAAATACAGTGTACTCATGTTTTGCCTATTTGACAGTATTGTTAAGGTTTAGTGTTAAAAAAGTGATGTTTTAAGATGGTAGCGCAGCAATCCATGTTGCTATTGACGCTGCTCAAACTAGTCATTATTAGCTCATTAGTCCTGTCAGACCCAACTATTTCTTCAAACTAATACTGTTTTAATAGCCATCAACAACTTGTATGATATTTTTATTATTATATAATAATAATAATAAATAATAATAATAATAATAATAATAATAATAATAATAATAAAATAATAATAATAATAATAATTAATATTATGGGAATACTAAGCCAACATTCATGCATTTGTTTTCCTTTTTTATTTTCCATACATTTTTTTTCCATTTAAACTATTTAAGCAAACTTTACACCATTTTAGCCAGTTTACAATGGGTTCTGTGACTTATTTGTCGCATTTTTTAAACTAAAAGACTAACTTGGTTTATCATTTATTTACCTTAATAGATTATCTAAAAAAGCTAAGTCTGGTCCTCTGGACCATAATAGATTATCTTTAATTTCTTTAAAAACAATTGCTTTAAAATCATGTTTAGCATAATAGTTAAATTTTTTCTTACATCATCTTCATTTTTTAACTAGACTTTTGCTGATTTCAAAGTGTTTCGTTACTTTTAGCTTCACAAATTAATAACTTCACAGTTTCAATTTCTTCTGCAAATTGCAGCAGTCATCCAGCATGTACAATGCACAGTCTGTGAAAATGCGATTTCTTTAGTCTTTCATAGCCATTTTGCAAAATTCAAACTGACAGGAGGTATAACTCGGTCCTTGTTTTTTGTCATCTTGTTACATTTACAGTAGGCATGCTCCCATTTGTGAACACAAGTCTTCAAAAACAGCCTCCATGTTAAATATTGATGCTGCTCTTCTCCTTCAGGCAGGCGAAGAATTATTTTGAAGTGCATAAATGCTGGATTGGTATTTTGATGGTGGGCTGTAAATGGAGCGTGCAGTCTTTGGCTGACGTGCAGCCCGGCTGATAACAGCCATGTCCATTACACGAAGAAGGAACACGTTGGAAAACAGCAATGAGATGTCTAATTTTGTTTGTGCAGATGAGAACATGAAAGGCGGGAGAGGGATGGAAGGAGGAAAAATAAAGAGGTGTGAAAGACTCTTGAAGGACCAGCCTTCGGTAGAGTTATATAACGTGGACGTATGAAATCTTTCCTGAGTTCTTCTGTGTCCTTGCTTTAACTCACCCAGCAGCTCCTCAATTGAAAGCCAGAGTTAGCATATCATTGAGAATAACCTGCTTGTAATGAGCGCTATGTAATCTTCTGTAGGACTGACTTTAATTGACAAAAGCGCCATCAAAGGCAGCCTCATAGTTTGGACTAAGCATAAATCATGTTTTAATTAAGAAGGATATAAGGATTCTTTTCTTCCCTCAGCGAGAAGGACTTTCCCAATGGACTGCCTTTAATTTTCATGGCAGCGTTACTCCAAATAGCTTCACCAGAAGCTAATTGGAGGTTGTGCTAGCCAAAAGGAGGCAACGTTTTTTGCAAGTTGTCTTTTAATCAGAAGCCCTCTTTTCCTTAAAAGCCTCAAAACATGATGTCTTTGCAATGAAAGGATTTGGCAAACGTGACAGAAAAAAATAGGTATCAAGCATTATGTCAGCAAGTTGTTTTTCTGCACTTTAGTACCCCCCGGAACTTCAATTATATATATATATATATATATATATAAGTTGTTTTTCTGCACTTTAGTACCCCCCGGAACTTCAATTATATATATATATATATATATATATATATATAGTTGTGTGTGTGTGTGTGTGTATTAGGGCTGGGCCTTATATCGTTCACAATAATACCGGTAAAAATAAAGTTAAAAAAAGAAATATATCATGATATGCTAATTTCATGACGTAATATGTCAGGGTGCCCCGCCCCCTTAAAAATTGAGAGCGCCGAATGATCAAACCGAACTGTGCACCTCCCCCACTTCACCTGTCGGTACTGATGTAACACTAATAAGTCGCGCGCTAGCTAATAAGCTAAAAACAAACAACGCGCATATCAGCTGTCTCTCCATCAAGCTCTAAACTGCAGGTACCGACAGCTCAACTATCTCTCCCTCCCCCCACCCCGCTCTGGGCTGCCAGCGCGGGCTGCGTCTCCCTCGCTCTAAACTGCCGGTACAAACATGCGCAGCTCAACTGTCTCTTGAGTTCCACAGTCGGTCCACGGACCAGGAAGCAGGTGTTCAAAGACAGATCAGTCAGAAAAATGAATCAGAGGAATGGATCTGCCCTGCAGGAACAGAAGCTGAAACACCACAAGGTTCAGGGTCAGCTGATCACCTTGTTACAAGTTCTGTAAGTTATACTTCATTTAAAGGCAACATATATTTTGTTACGTTACATTTATGCTCAACAGATCTTAAACTTCATTTTATTGAGTTATTTTGGGAAACTGCAACTGCACTTTAGCTTTTGTGGTGGATTTTGTTGATCTATATTTTGTGCAGATGTTTTTAATCTAAAGGATCTTCAAAATCCACCACAAAAGCTAAAGTGCAGTTGCAGTTTCCCAAAAAAACTAAATGTCTTATGTGTCTTGAATGAAAAATACCCCATTTTTAAATGTACAAAAATTGTATTAATACTATTAAAAGAACAGGTCTCAAGTATTTATGTTACACAATTATTTCCATTGCATTTAAAAGACAAATTGAAGAAAATTATTTAATAAACATGAGGGTTATGAGGGGGTCCCTGAAACTTTTTTCCCCTGTCAAGGGGTCCGAGAACCCAAAAAGTTTGAGAACCTCAGTCTGTACATTATTAGAAGTGGGGTTCTGTGGAAAAGTTGCGAACAATTAAAATTGTATCTGTTGCAGATAGCGCTTTGAATGGTCTCGGTTAAAACAAGTTTCAATCTGATCAGACTGCCAAGCTAACAGCTAAACCAGGCAGAGCCAAGAACGCTGCAATCTTAAAACAACTCAAAACTACAAAACTGTCATAATGATTACAGCAAATGCTAAGTTGTAAACATTTACATGGCTGTCAGTTTTACGTTGTACTTTATGTTGCACAGATTTCTATTTAAAAGTGGTAGCAGCTAGCCTATAGCTCTTCCACAGCAGTATTATATAAAGTAAAGGATTTATTGAATGAGAATGCCTTGTATTTGTTATACAACACAATTATAGTACCACATTTAATTTATTGTGTTGATGTCTGGGGAACAGCGTGCAAAACCTTAACTAAGCCTATTTTCATCCTTCAAAAAAGAGCTATAAGAATTATAACAAGAATGCATTATTATCATCCGACAAACAATCTATTCTATAAAATGAAACTATTGAAGTTTTATGATCTAGTTGAATATAATATTTACTTATTAATGCATAAAGCTCAAAACTACAAACTACCTCATAATATTCAAAAGCATTTTTTTTAAAAGAAAAAGCTGTTACAATCTTAAAGGAACAGACATTTTTGTTAAGCCACAATATAGAACCAATTTAAAGGGTCGGTTTACTTTAATGCACGGAATAGATTTATGGAATGGTTTGGGAAATGATGACAAAAAAATTGAATCAATACCTATATTTAAAAAGTTGATTAAAAATAAATTCTTAAATAGATATCTACAAATGCAAAATTGTTAATTTATTAAACATCGACAATTGTTATGGGTTATCAATTTTTTGTTCATGAATGATCATTGTCTGATATGAGTGATAGAATTTTGTTTTAAGAAGGGGCAGATATTATAAGAATTTTATTCTTCATCTGCTTCCTTTCATTTTAAATCTGTTTTTTTGCTTTCTATACATGTTTTGAATTTGTTGCTTTGTGTTTAAAATTTGAAATGAATAAATTACATACAATACAATACAATACAATACAATACAATACAATACAATACAGGGAAGCCTGATACACAACTGACAGAAATACCAATATTTATATTTAACAGTTTAATTCATAGTTACAAGGATTGTGACATTTTTGTTTCTAGAGTCTGTGTGCATGAGTGTGTTCGTTATTATGTAAGCAAAATATCTCAAGAAACATAAAACTCAATTTTAATGATCAACCTGGAAAAACATTGAATTTTTGGAGTCAATCCAATTCAAGGTCGCCACAGAAAATATCTTGTCTTTAAAACAAAAGACATAAATGTTTTAAACTCTGCCTGATTGATTTTTATTTTTACACTGGACCCCGTTTGATAGTAATAAATAAATAAATAATCAGAACTTTTCTTTTAATGTCCTCAGCTGGTGATTTCACCCTCCCGTTAATACACATGTGGATTCCTTTCATTCGTCTAACCTTTCTGAGGACAAAGAAACCCTGAAATCAATCCAGACGGGTCGATGCCGTGATGGCGCTCAATCAGAAACCTTTTAAGTCTCAAGACAAAAGTCAAAACCCAGTTTATTCCGTATCCATCCATTTATCTAAAACAACTTAAACATGCTCATTGATTAGTGTTCAGCTGTCCCAGCTCACAGTCAGAATCAGGCTCCACCAATAACGTTGAACTGATACAACAAAACCTGCCCCCACATGAGCCGTTAGCAGCGCTCGGATCATTAACATGTCATTCATGTGTGATGAAGCGTGGGTGGGGACGATAGGCCTTCGGAGGGCCAGGTGGAGGAATTGAACTCGCAAATCACTCAGTATCTGACATTTTTACAGGCAGGTTACTCGTTAGCAATAAACAAAAACTCATTATTGTGGGGGCGCTCCTCGGCCTATAAATGTCTCCAAAGCTGAGGAGGGAAACGGTGATGAGTGAAGCCTCGTGATGTTTTTTTTCTGTCCAATAGGCCAGGAGGGAGCACACCCAGTTTGTGTTCAGTGGTAATGTTTTTGCTTGTGTGTATAGCCACAGCCAACTGATCTTAAAACGCACAAAAATGGCCATAAACTGAGTCACGTTTACAGATATTGACCTAAAAATTGGTGTGGTAGTATCTAAAAGTGATTCTTAATAAAAATGTGCCTTTAACTCTGTAGAATCAAGCTTGTCTATTAACAGAGTATCTCATGAGCCCAGGGCCGGCCCAAGCCTCTTTGGGGCCCTAAGCAAAATTTGGGTGGGGGCCCTCCGTTTCTACTAATGATGTGAATTACTGCAATCAACGGTCAGATGGTTTTATCATTCCCCCACCTGATAAAACAATTTGCAACTGACAGCCCTTTTTAATGTATGTATGTAATTTATTGCAGGGGTGTCAAACTTGTTTTGATTTTGGACCACATCAAGTTCATGAATGTCCTCAAAAGGCCAGACATGGCAGAATGTATTGATAAAACTGCCTATGAATAAACTGGTAAAATCAAACTTTCAAAAAATTTAACATTTTATGTTTGATTAAGTAATAATTTCATTTTTTTACATTGTGTACGTGTCGTTGACGGGATTGTCTTGTATTGTATTTCTTTTGTAAAAAAATGAACAAATTTAATAAACATAAACATAAACATAAACATAATATAGGGTTAAAAACATACAAAGTAGAAATTGATTTGATTTGACTGATAAAGTAATATCGAAGCTCACAACTGTGATCTTTTACTTCTCTTTCTGCATGTATAGAGCGATTTCCACATAATCAAATATACATACACACAAATATATGATTATGTGTTATATATATCATTATGAAAATAAAATTCTGAACTTTATAATGAAGTTGTGTGTAATAGAATCATATCTTTAAAAAAAAAAAACTCAGCTCCTCTTCGGGGGGCCCCTAGTGACCCCGGGGCCCCAAGCGGCCGCTTAGTTCGCTTATGCCTTGGGCCGGCCCTGCATGAGCCACTGGACAAACTATAAAACTTTCATGAAGCAATCTTTGTACATGTAGAATGCATTTTCATTGGTGTCAACCCAATCCAAGATGGCTGCCACAGCTAATTGATATTAACCAACAAAAAATGGCTATAACTCAGTTTTACTGAAATAATGCTAAAATTTGATGTGGTAGCACTGAAAATAATTTCTAACACATACTGAGTTGTGATACCTTATTAGGTTGCACAGAATGGCATTTGTAAGGTTAGACCAACATTCCTACAACTGTCTTGTCTCTGCTGGATCCTAATCTAAAACTTTGCCATAAAAGGCAGTGGACAACATGCAATCCTTCAAGAAGACTTTAATTAGATTAGGATTAGAGAAAGTGAAAGTGAGGGGAGTAGAAAGTAAAGGACAACTGCTGCTGATCAATCAATAAGGAATCATATTTCCTAAAGGAATTGTCTGGTGGGCACCATCTTAGAGTGACTAAAAACATTCAACTCCTACATAGTCTGTCAGAGGAAACGCAGACTTCTCTAAAGATAATTACATACGGCCGGGGCGGCCGTGGCACAGTGGCAATGGCAGTCGACCCCCAATCGGAAGGTCGGAGGTTCGAGTCCCGCATCCGCCCACCATGTGTCGTTGTGTACCTGGGCAAGACACTTAACCCCGAGTTGCTCCCGGTAGGTCTGGATTGCGCCCTACAAGGCAGGCTACCACTAACGGTGTATGAATGTATGTATGAATGGGTAGATGGCTCGTATTGTAAAGCGCTTTGGGGCTCCTCAGAGGGGGCTGGAAGGCGCTATATAAATAAGCTCCATTTACCATTTACCATAATTAATATGTCAAATTCATTTAATCTGATAAGATTGCAACACCTAACGGGTTTTATTTTAGTTATTCTACAGGACTGCTTCTTGGCCGGACCAGTGACATCTTGTTGTCACCATGAGGTTGCCGGGTCAAAAGATATTCTTGTTTCCTCTTTAACTCCTCGTTATTTGGCAAACGGTCTTCTCTTGTCAGGCTTGTAGCCTGAAAAGCTGGCAACAAGCGTCAAGGCAATTTTTATGAGTCACCCGGAGAAAACACTGAGTCACTCTTCATTTACAGCTGTAGCAGGACTCCCCCAGGTGATCTCTTGGCAGATGACTGTCCATTTTTTGAAACGTCTCTTCAACACAATAATTCCCCTTTTACTCTTCTTTTTATGTCATTTTAAAACATTCTCACATGGCATTGTTTCTACTGTTTCATCCACACAAAAGTACAGAAATCAATGTGAAAGGCTGTAGTAACATGCATGTGGTAGGACTACCAAGAAAACACACCAGAAACAGTAAAACGGTAAGACCAAAAACATGCACATTAGGCTGCCTTCAGGTCCAGGCCTTGTCAAATAGATCTGTGATCTCAATGGGATTCACCTGGTTAAATAAAGGATAAATAAATAAAATAAAATAAAAAGATGTGGTGCATGTACATACAGCTTACTAAACTGTAAACAACAAAAATGGAGAATACAAGAGCAAGAACCAGTTACTTGCATTGGCAAGGCGCTCATCTCTTCTGTGTTTTTAGGGGGTTTGAGACGGAGACATGTCTGTGTTGCGTGCTGTTTGTGCCGACAGTTCTTAACCAGGTGTGTGCGTGTGAAGGAAACGTTCAGCATGAGGGACACGGAGCGCTACCTAGCTTGCACGTCTGTATTGAGTGCCACTAGCTTAGAGCTATGTCAGTGCCAGTAGTTGGTGGGGGTGGTTTGTGGGTGAAGGACAATTTCGGTAGGCAGGGGGCTTGGTTCTGTTGACAGAGCGGGGTGTCCTCCTTGTATAATGGTAAGGGCGACATCGCTTTATGTTGACCAAGTTTAACTTCTACTTCGTTTTACTTTAAACCAGAAATGTTGTTGGTCGGTTGCACATCTTATCTGGTGGAGAACACCCAGTCATGTCTAGAGAAGCAACAGCCATCTTTCAAGGTGTTTTGAAATGAACGCAACAAGTCACAAAAGTTAAAAAGGAGTTCAAAGTTTTTTCTCACAATAAAAATAATTAATTTTATGCAGAAAAACCTTTTCAGCATTCATGGTAATGCCCACGTTTCATCGAAGTACTGGGCCAAAAAAAAAACAACACAATGATTGAAGAAAACTAGCATAGATAGGATATCTATTCTGGATCTTTCCTTAAAAAAAAATCTTATTTGGCTGACCTTGCAGAGTTTAATTTAAGACCACATGTCAATGGCATCATTAGCTATGTTTACATGGACATAAGTAATCGGATTAAACGGCCATTCGTAATAAGAAAGTGTCATGTGAATGCCCCATTCGGATTATTCTTTGTTGACTCAGCTCGATCCAAATGAATTTGTAATCCAAATGAGAGGGGTGGTTTATGCCGATTCATAATCTGAACAGTGTGCATGTAAACACTTAATCTGATCATTTTATTCCGATTGTGGAAAACTGACCTGACTACACCTCACATATTTCCACCTGGCTAGATGCTAATATGTCGGGGAAGCAAAACTGGTCAGTGAGCGACAACATTTCTAGAAACTTTGAAAGAGCTCAAAATGATCTGTGTTACCTGTGGCTCAATCAGGGAGTGCAGTAACGTCTCCACCGTCATTAAAACCTGGTGCAGGTCCATTTTGGGTGCACAGGTTTGTTTACATTCATCCCAGAAGTAGAACTTCTTCTTCTTTGTCTTTTAAAGGAAAGTTTACCACTCTATGTCAGTACTTCTATTCTGAATAAAAGCCCATTGCATGTTAACGCTCGTCATGAACGGATTATGCCCATGTAAATGATACATTCGGACTATTTAATCCAAATAATTTCAATACGGTCAAATAATTTTGCGCATGTAAACATAGCTATTGTTTTAAGGAGATTGTGTTTTGGCGGTCCACATAAAAACACAGGGGCATTGTTAAAAAGCATTTTCACTCTGGAATCCATTTTAAAATGCAGTTGTCCCCCACTGTATCGTAGTTCACTTATTGCAGCTTCACTGCATCGTGTTTTTTTTTTTTTAAACTGTACATGTTGTGCAATTCTGTACATTCATCTCATCGTCATCATCCAAGTTTAAAAGCAGACGAAGTGTTTATAAGACAATAGGATTGTCACGATTCATGCCTGTCAGTTCACCACATCCATCTACTTTGTTGTGATCAGCATAATTCATCTCACCTGGTGGCCGTAGCACCTAAGCGTTCCCCTGCTCTCTATCCAGTGCCAGATAATTGACATTATTATTATTGTTGTTATTATTATTATCACTATTTCTATTACAACTATTACTACTACTACTATTTTTATTGTAAGGAAATAAATCTTGAAATATAATTTATTTGAATTACACCTGTGGGTAATGTCTATTGCATTAAAGAATCAGTGCAGCAAAATAAACAAATTTATAATGTAACAGATCACTGTAATACTTGGTTTATATAATGACTAATTCTGGATGTCTGGCCTTTAAATTGTTGGCTTTCGGTAACTGTGGTCCTCTGAGCAATTTAGCTGGATAGCCCTGGTTTATGGGCTTTTAAAACACAGTGTGTATGAGAACACACTGAAATAACAAGTTAAAAAAAGTCACAAAAACTGTTCCCATGTGAGCAGTGTATGAGTCACAGTTTAGCAAGTGGATCGAAACATCACACACACGCGCACACAGACTTTTGGCGCATGTGCCATGCAAGAAACACACTCGTACTTCTGCAGCCCACCCAAGCACAAGTCCCACACATTTGCTAATGAATGGCACTGCTAATTAGCCCCTCTCCTCCTCTCTTTTGCCTCCCACTCCCTTAACACAGGATCACAGAGTGGCGTTCGGTCGTTCTCGTTGTGGAGGGCGGCCTATTCACCAGAGAGCCCTTTGCAGCTGAAATCACCAAGATGCCAGTGAGCAGCTTGTCTGATTAGCAGCGATTACTCTCTAATTGGAATTCTCCAAAACACAATGACCTCTGCATTGTTTATTGATGGGATTAATCACAAAGTAGCAGAATTAGAAATCCCACCTGAAATCATTCTTTACTCATTAAATTTGAAAGCTCCCGACCCCTCGCTGCCCTGCCTTCTTTTTGTCCGTCTGCCAAATGGACAGCAATTCTTTTGTCCATTATTGTCAGAGTTTGAGTAGAAAGACTGACGCTTTTCGGTTAAACATGAACTGAGAGCTACAAACAAAAGCTCTAATTTTATATGTCCATTCATGTGAAGGTGTTTTAGCTTTGAATATCATGAAACAGATATATTTTCTTGAAACTCTCAGAAAGTAGTTATTGGATCTACACTTACAACTAATTAACTTTTGGTATCAACCTGGATAAAGATAGCTTCTACAATTAAGCATTCTTAGCAACCAGTAAATTGTCTATAACTTGGTTTTACAGATGTTGAGCTGTAATTTGGGGTTGGTAGTGGTTGAGAGTCACTCACATTATCTACCGTATTTTTCGGAGTATAGGTCGCACCAGAGTATAGGTCGCACCATCCAATTATTGCCAAAGAATTGGAAAAATCCATATATAGGTCGCACCTGAGTACAGTATAGGTCGCACCTACGTCAAAATGTGGACCGTGTTTAGCTCTGCTGCAAATGTCTCTTCCACAAGAGTGCACAGCAGGGCTTTTAAGAAGATTAACACTTAAAAACAATTAATTGTTTGATAAAAAAATGATAGCAAATATGTGTCTGAGCTGAACTTTTCTTTAAGAAATGATTAATTTTAGCAGGATAAACACCTAAAAAATATATTTGTTAGCTGTCATTATTGTAAGAGTGTGTCTCAGTTTAATTTTTGTTAATAAATGATTACAAATCAGCTTATTTTATAAAAAGCCATATATACAGTAAGTCGCACCTGAGTATAGGTCGCAGGCCATGAAAAAATGATAAAAAAGGTGCGACCTATACTCCGAAAAATACGGTATAAACGTATGTATTGTTATTTTCAAGGTTCGACTAAAATGGCTCTAACTGTGCAACCTCTCAACATGCATTAGGACTTACGTTGCATTGGCTTTAAAAAAATGTCCTTTGATGTTTTCAACAGTCAAAGTCAAAGAATGTGTAACAGCACGCAAAAGGTCATAGATCTTGGGAATAAAATGAACTCTTTCATTCTGCTTTTCTTCCCATGGTTGCATCATCAGGTGGAGGATTTAGGGATAAGCGCAACGCAGGACAAAGGTGAAAACAGGTAAAGCAGTAGTTAAAGGTGAGAGTACCAGCAAGAGAAAGCAATGTGTTTAAAAAAAAAAAACCTAGAGGGTCTTTAATTCTGAGTGACCGCTTCAGGCACTCAGGCGAGCTGATGACAGACATACTCGCATGTGGGTAAGAGAGGACAGATTCACTGGTACAGACAACAGAAGAATGGCAGGCACACCAACAGGGGAACAGCAAAGACAAGGGCTGTTACATATGTAGACGGGTAGAAAAACACAATTTCTTTTAGGCGAAGATAGATCCGATCTGACATCCCACAAACCATCCGGTGAGTGTGAGAAGAGAACAGATGCTGAGGGACAGGCCTACACTTGTAGCCCTCGCAACCAAAGTGTGTGCAGTCGGTGCAGAGAGACCGATGCCAAAATCACAGATTCCACTTAAGAGTTGGCTCAGGAGCATTATCCCATCCATGCGGACCAAGACGGGGAACCAATGTTGACGTGCGGCTCCCAATGGCAGGAAATGACCAGGTTTCTGATGTGCTCACTGACAGTCACCCTGTAAAGTCATGGCAGTCTATGTCTCACCCCTCGATGGAAAACATTACCATTTTGCATTTTCTGCAGAGATGTCCATGCAGCGATCCACACACAACTTCCTCTACATGTGGGAGTACACATTCTGCTACTATTAATAAGTACATTAAAGGTGCAAGAGCTGCTCTGTGATACAGTGGTTGCCACTGGTTTTTAAAAAGTCCATTGAATGGCAGATAATAAAGAACGCAAGAAGAGTTACCTCATTTCTATTGAGGTGTTGAAATGGCTGAAAGACACTTGTGTGTCCATAAATTATGCCAGAGCTCTCAGCCTTCTTCCAGCTCAATGATTTTCAAGGCCTTCCAATGATGTCCCAATGATCCTTCAGTGAACATGGTCTCAAAGGTTTGCATCACATTTTGAACTGTTAGCAGTCTTTCTGCAGTCTGTAAGGGTCTGTTTCCATTGGTTTCACAGCAATCTTTAAACAAACACAATATTTTTTGTTTAGTTTGCAGTTCAAACTTGTGAGTTGTAGCTAGGTTCCAGGTGTACCCTGTGTGAACATTTGTATAAAAAGAACAGCTCGATGAGCGTGTACTTGTAGAACATATAACAAACTGACATGGAAACAACACATAAATTCTGTAAGAATAAAAATAGCTAAATCGATTGCAGTACTGTACAAAGTCAGAGACCTATTGAATGATAAAGCTCTGTATTTGTTGTATAACACAATCATTGTTCCACACTTAATCTATTGTATTGATGTTTGGGGGAATGCGTGTAAAACAATCACAAAGCCTATTTTTGTATTACAGAAAAGAGCTGTAAGAATTATCACTAGAAAACATTACCGTCATCCATCAAGTACATTATTTTATCAACTGAAGTTATTGAAGTTCCATGATTTGGTAGACTATAATATTTTATCAGTTATGTATAGGGCTCAAAATAATGCATTACCTTTAAATATCCAAATGCATTTTGTTAAAAGACAAAGTTGTTATAATCTTAAGGGGACAGAGATGTTTGTAAAACCACAATTCAGAACTAGTTTGAAGGGACGTTCTACCTCAATCCAGGGAATTAGATTATGGAATGGCTTGGAGAATGTAGTTAAAAATGCCAAGTCAATGTTTACATTTAAGAAAATGATCAAAACGAATGTGTTAAAAAAAAATGAAATAGCGTAATGTGTATTGTATTAGTTAGAAAATTAGAAAGAGTTAGTCATTTTGTACTGTTGGTTGAAGATTATTATTGTTTAATCTGATTGTTGGAAAAAAGGGGCAGATATAATAAGATTTATTCTTCTTTCTGCTACCTTTCATTTTTTTATATTTTGTACATTATCATTTATGGGATTGTCTTGTATTGTGTTTCTTTTGTAAAAAAATGAACAAATTTAAATAAACATAAACATATGTGTCGAACTCAAGGCCCGGGTGCCAGATGTGGCCCTTGTTGATATCTTATCTGGCACCCAAGATGATGTGTGAAACGTAAAATACTTATATCTCTCGAATATTTTCAGTAATATTTGATTACGATGTCAAAAGCACAAACAGAGAGCATCAAATGAGACCAAGCAAACTCCTGTTGAGGAATCTGTTACCAAGAAAAGATGTTGGGTATTCGTCCGATTCGAGTTAATGTACAAAGTAGTTTCTGAAATTGGCCCTTAGTTTGAAAAAGGTTATACAGTACAGTAATTTTGGCCCCATTTTGTAAGTGAGTTTGACACCTCTGTTGTAGAAGGTCCTGCTTATCTTCATCCCTCACTTCTTGTATCAGCTGGTTGAAGTCACCAAACTATTACCTTTGTTGCTATGTCAGCCAGGGGCAGAGTTTGGGCTCCTTTTTTTGAACTTCTGCATCCTCCTGATGAGTGCAGTGGCAATCTTGTTCTGAACTTGCACTTAGTGACCTATTAAGATGACATTTATGTACTACTCAAACTTTGAGTTAAAGATGGGAGGGGGTGTACGTTCAGGAAACGATTCTAGCAGAAACTAATGGAACAGCATAAAAGTCAGCTCATATTTAAACCGTGACACACATGTCTCAAAAGTAAACAAAGAAAATAAAATGGAACAATTACTTACATTTGGGTTATTGTTCTTCCAGTCTACCAAGCCCACCAGCTTAGAAAGTTGCTGAACTGCATGTTTTAATGACTTTTGACTTTAATGTCATCGACTATAAAAAATATAAAATCTTATAGGCATGTACCCACCCCTCTTTGTGGGTTTTATGAGTTTTCAATCACTTGTAAATAAAAAGGAGTCGTCAAAGTTTTAACGTTAAAACTGGTGGTAATCTATGTAAAATTGAAAAACAAAAATAATTTTGTTTATTGCAGGCTTTGAGCAAGTAAACTGACCGCTATCCTCTGGACGAACTGTAATGAAAAACCTTCAGAAAGAAATCACTGGATGTACATCTATAACTGATTAACTTCTGGTGTCAATTCAATTAAAGATGGCTACCATAACTATTCAACTGTAACCAACACAAAAATGGCTACAACTTTAATTTTACAGATCATCCATCCATTCATCATTTTTACCCGTTTCTTCCTTTTCAGGTCGCGGGGGTCACTGGTACCCATATTCAGCAGTCACTGTGCGAGAGGCAGGGGACACTGTCTTAATTTTACTGAATTACTTTATTTAGTAAAGTATTCAGTCTCATAGTTTAAAAATAAAGAAAAAAATTATCCTTCCGTTATTTAGATTGACAAAGTCTGCACAAAAAATAGATCAACAAAATCCACCACAAAAACTGAAGTGCAGGTGCAGTTTCCCAAAATAACTACCGGTAAATAAAATTAAAGCTTAAGATATGTTGAGCATAAATGTAACATACAACAAAAATATGATGCCTTTAAATGAGCTATAACTTCCAAAACTTGTGACAAGGTGTCTTCAGCTGACCCTGCAACTTGTTTGTGTTTCAGCTTCCTCTGTTCCTGCAGGAATTATTTCATTTCTCTGATGCTCCCTTTGATCACCTGCCTCTTTTTTTGGTTCATGGACTGTCGAACTCAAGGGGGGAGAAGACAGCTGAGCTGTGCACTGTCTGCACCCACAGTTTAGAGCTGGGAGTCGCGCGTTGTTTGTTTTTAGCTTTTTAGCTAGCTAGTATTGTGAGCAGCTAATTAGCATTATGCCAGTGATTTTTATGGCAACCAAAGGCAGTGAAATATATATATATATATATATATAACTTTAAGTCAGACTTGGTTTAGCCACACTTCAGAGTCACATTTTTCATTAATGTTTCTGGATTTCCTGCTGTTTCACTGCCTTTGGTTGCAATAAAAATAAGACATTTTTGCTTTAACCTGGCAGCCTATCACAGAGATGTTTCTGCATTTGAGTCAGTCGATACAATTTTATGGAACGGTCACTTTAAAAGCGCGAGCGTGCAACTCTGTGGTTAAATGCTACTGTAAGAACATCCACAGCTCTCTCAGCCTTTTTCATCACAGGGTGCAGAGAGTAAAAGTGCAATTGTGAGCCATTACCACTCTTTACTGCAATTATCGTCAGCCAGGCTCTTTGGGTATTGCACTTTGCAGTGTTGTTCTGTTCTGGGCCACATACAAAGAATCATTTTTGACTCATTGAAAACAAGGCATGAAGTTTGATCCACTTTAGCTTCACTTTCCTGTCACACAAAAGAGGCAAATGGCAGTTATGGATGTGGTGAAGAAAATTATGAAATCTGTTTTAATCAAAAGATGTGTAAGGGAAAACTGTCAATTGAATGTTGTAACAGTGTCTCTGGTGGTAAGGCAATTTGTTTTAAGCTTTTGTTGAATTGGCGGGTTTGTATTTAGCTAGTCAGAAGACGAATCTTAAGCAACATTTATATGACAGCATTTTATTT
>JBBPBX010004542.1:0-10767 GCA_038048925.1 Garcialebias charrua | reverse complement strand
AAATCACTTCTTGGTCTGCTGTCTTCATACATCTCCTCCTACATGTCTCTGCGTGAGTGCAGCTACAGCGTACGCTCTCAGGACATATTTACATGCAGTGTCCTCTCAGTGAGGACTGAACTTGGCAAAAGGGCCTTCTCCTACTCTGCTCCTGTTTCCTGAAATATCTTGCAAAAAAAATTGAAACTCTCAACTTTGACCTCTCTAAGTGGCTTTAAACATCTGTTAAGCTCCTGGCAAAAACCAATGCAGATATGTTCTTGTTTATAGTTTTCTACACCGCCTTATAATCTAGCTGGTTTTTTAAACCGCTACTTTTCCTTTTAATTATCCTTTTAATTACCATTTTATTTTCACATAAAAAATTTGTATGCATCTTTTATGATTGTCATACATATCAGCTGGCATGCATTAGCACCCCTACTTCCTATGACCTTCTCTTTACACCAGTGAATCAATAATGTTAATACAGCCCCCCGCCCCCCACCCACAAAAAATAAAAGTTGCCACCTGGATTTAATTAAACAAATAGGTACAAGCCTCCTCTTGGATAATTACTTTGTACTGCATGGGTGATTATCTTTCAGCTGGCAACAAGTTATTTAACCCCAACTGGTGCAATGAGTTGCTTCTCATTTCTTAAACAACCATGTTGGAAGACATCGCGTGGTCATGGAAAAGATGTCAGTCTGTTTGAGAAGGGTCAAATCATTGTCATGCATCAAGCAGAGAACACATCTAAGGAGATCGCAGAAACTACTAAAATTGGGTTAAGAATTGAGCATGCATCATGGTGTTAAGAATTGTCCAACGCATTATTAAAAACTGGATGGATAGTGGGGACCCATCGTCTTCGAGGAAGAAATGTGGCCGGAAAAAAATCCTGAATGATCGTTATCGGCGATCACTTATACGTTTGGTGAAATCAAATTGAAGAAAAACAATAGTAGCACTCAGGGATATGTTTAATAGTGAAAGTAAGAACATTTCCACTTGCACAATGAGAAGGGGACACAAGGGATTGGGACCGAACAGCTGTCTAGTCTTAAGAAAACCACTAATCAGTGAGGGTAACTGGAAAAAAAGGCTTCAATTTGCTAGGGAGCATAAAGATTGGACTCTGGAGCAATGGAAGAAGGTCATGTGGTCTGATGAATCTAGATTGACTCTGTTCCAGAGTGATGGGTGCATCAGGGTAAGAAGAGAGGCAGGTGAAGTGATGCCTCATCATGCTTAGTGCCTAGTCATCAATGCAAGATCTTGGTGATAAATTAATGCAACACTGGATGGAAATAGATCTTGTAACATCGCAGAAGCTTATTGAAACAATGCCACAGTGAGTGCATGTTGTAATCAAAGCTAAAGGCGGTCCAACAGAATATTAGTGTGTGACCCTTGTTGTTGGTGGTGACTTTTTTTGGTGAGTCAGTGTAGTTTCTAGAAAATAACAATAGTGAATTAGCCTGGTTAAAACCAGACCCTTGTCCTTCACTTCGCTTCGTACTAGGGTCTGGACTTTCTCCATAGAGAACCATTCTTGCTGGAGGCGTGGCCTCTGCTGAGGAACAAAACCATTGGATCTTAGAAAAATTTTGAACAGGGAAAAGCATTCTGCTCCCTCCCCTCGAGCCATATATGGCTGCTCCCCCGTGGTCTGTTGAACTTGACATCTGCTCCGCCTCCTGCTGCATTTTCTCTCGCTGCAGCCTGCCGCTGCATATTCTGTGTTTATATGTTAATAAAACGTTCTAAAAAAATAAAATAAAACCATGGATTGCTGGTCCAGCACACCAGAAGACCAGAAAATCTGATGGGACTCGGGCAGCAACGTAAAACCCGAGTTTAATTCTCTCGTGACAACCTGAGGCATTTCCTCATCAGCGGAGGGAGAGGAGGAGGAGGAGGGAGCGATCACTTGACTTTTGGCCAAAAAAACAAAAGAAAACTCCAGATAAGGGATTAAGAAGGGGAAATTAATACATTTGTGTCACATATAAAACAGTCCTGCATCGCTTTGAATGAGAACATGCGGCTGCTCGCTGGCTGCGTGCTGGGACAGGTGGGGGCGTGGGTTAGGGGCCAAAAACTCCGCCCCTTCTGTTCTCTGATTGGTCCGGTCAAAAATCAGCCGGAGAAATCGTTGTCTATGGGAGAAGTCTCAGACTGAGCAGTGAAGGGAAATGAGAATTGAGCGGAGCTGTGCAGGAAGGCGAGGGCCAGGCTAATAGTGAATACAAACAAATCAATACAAACATATTACAGTATACTGTATGCATCAGTTGTCAAAACTCTTTTCCTGGGTTTATCTCACGTAAAACAAAAATGGTTTTCTTTAGATGCAAAGCCTTTTCATGCTACTGTTGTTAGGCGTATTGTTTTTGTACTACAGTAGTAGTGCTTAGTATATTCCTAGTTTAGCGTATTTCTTAATTCATATCGTAGATCTTATTACTGTTTTTCTTTACAGTTTATACTTTTGTTGAATTTAATTGGGACCCTGTGTACACTATTTCATTCCACTACATGTACCACATGTGGTGCGAATGACAAATAAAGAAACCTAATACCTTTTATTTTAAACTCCGCACCCAGGTAAATACCGCTGACTCAATGGCACATTTTCCTCTTCTTACCCATTAAGGTTGTGGCATGTTGTCTCACAATCTTGTTATTTTTACAGCAACTTGCCCATCAAGCCTTTAGCTTGTTGGACTTGAAGGAGTGACGCTCCTCCTTTATGTTTCAAAACGTGATTAAATCCCCCACCCCCTGCTCTGTGCAATGGTACCAACAAGAAGATGAAGATAGCGGCTTCAACTGTTTCCACAGTGAGCTGTGTCCTCACAGTGACCCCTGAAGTGCCAGAATAAGGATGTGGCTGTCGTCTGGACACATTTCACCCCAGGAGATGTCTGCAGAAAGTAATTACTCCAACCAGGATGCTCTCAGCTTGGCTACAAGCAAATGCACCTTTTGTCTGGAAAAAGAAGTATGTTGGCTCAGATGATAACTGTGCGTGGGAGTGTGGCTTAAAGTTAATTATTTTTATATATAGTTAAATTAGCAAAAATAAGTTGATTGCGGTTACTTGAACAATGCGTGTGCCATCTCCCTGCAGCAGGAACAGGTGGATGCTTAAGAGCTAAACACAAACACATGGTGATGAGAAGATCCTGACTTTCAGATGGTATGTGGGACTAGGACAAAGGTGAAAGCCATGCTGAGGGCCGTAGTGACAGCAAATGAATGGAGATGGCTCCAACTCTTATGGAATTCACATTTATTGGTTGATTTGGGGGGTGAAGGTTGCTATGAGAGTACTGGAGCGTTCTCTGAAGAATTTTGGTTCATGTGAGTTTCACATCAAACTGTCATGACTGAGTGGCGTTTGCCGCTGAGACAGTAATGGTGTTGAAAAGACGACAACGATATCCAAACAAATCGATGACATTACCTTTGTGTTTTAGCTGCCTATCAAATCATTTTTGTGTGCAAGAGATAATCCAGGACCCCACCAGTCAACTCACAGCATTGATATTAAAACCAAATTGATTTATTTCGAATGATAGCTTTTGTTAGAGATATTCTTGAGTCCATGCATGTTTCATGTGTCAGGATGTGCAGGAATGTACCTTTTGCTGTTTCTTATCCCACTGCTGGGTTTAGCTGTGGTGGTCTCGCATCACCCAGCTTCTCTTCCCTCCACAGACCCACTGACTCGACCGGCTCGGGCTCAGGTATCTTCTCTAACCTCTCCTTTGTCCAGCTGCAAAATAGACCCTTTTGTCTGCTGTTTTCTGCAGGTCATTGTGAGGAGCGCTTCTTAGTGTCAGCTTTAATTCACGCTGTAACCCTAGCCAGGATGCCTCCAACTATATCCATGTTGCTGGCTGGCCTTTGCATTCGGCTGCTCCTCGGAGAGCTGAGGCTGCATTACTTCTCCTCGACCCTCCTCCCAATAACTGCACCCAAGGGATAGCGTACAAACTTTGTTGTTTAAATATTTAAATAGCCGTTTAATTGACACTTTTCAGACCTCACCTCTGAAGCCTAACCAGATGAATGCTGCTCTGTGGACAAGCAAGAAGACACCGTGTTGTCGTTTTACAGTCACTGTCTCCTGAGAAGTAGAAATTGGACAACTCAGATTTTATCTGTGGCCATAGATCTTATGACGCTGCTTTTTGTTTTTTGTTTTGCATCTAAACATATCACAAAAAGAAGAACATTTGTGTTTAGTTAATTATTTCTTTATTGTAACTGCTACTTGGCAAAAAATCTAATACTATTGCAAAACATTTATTTCCCCTTTATTGATGCCATAGTTCAATCAATCAATCAATCAATCAATCAATCAATCAATCAATCAATCAATCAATCAATCAATCAATCAATCAATCAATCAATCAATCTTTATTTATAGAGCCCTTTTCAGCAGCCAGAAGGTGCACAAAGTGCTGAACAATACAGAAATAAAACAAACAATAAAAAATAACAATAAAAAACAGCCAGTAAAAAATTAAAAACAATTAAGACCTAACAAGAATGTCAAAGAACTACTAGGTATTAAAAGCCTGCCTGAATAAAAAGGTTTTAAGATTAGATTTAAAAGACTCCATATGAGTGATGGAGCGCAAGTCCAGAGGTAGCATATTCCAGAGACTGGGTGCAACGACAGAAAAGGCCCGGTCACCCCAACGTTTGTAGTTGGACTTTGGGATGGACAGGAGAAATGTATTAGATGATCTCAGTGTTCTCCTATATTCACGGACAGTTACAAGATCAGTCAAATACAGTGGGGCAAGACCATTGAGTGCTTTAAAAGTGAATAATAAAATTTTGAATTTAATTCTAAAATCAATTGGAAGCCAATGGAGAGAAAATAAAACAGGGGTTATGTGTTCACGTCTGGAGGTGTTGGTTAAAAGTCTAGCTGCAGCATTTTGGACCAATTGAAGGCGTCTAATGGAGGATTGGGAGATTCCCGCATACAGGGAATTACAGTAGTCTAGCCTTGAGGTGATAAAAGCATGAATGGCCTTTTCTAAATCAAAACGATTTAAAAAAGGTTTAACTTTGTATAAAAGACGTAATTGATAAAAACAGGCCTTGACTACAGACGCTATTTGTTTATCAAATTTTAAGTCCTTGTCAAATGTCACCCCCAAGTTTTTAACTGTTGGTCTGCATTTGGAAGTTAGAGCTCCAAAGTTACAGGGAGCATCATCACCGAAGAAGATGCATTCTGTCTTTCCTTCGTTTAAAAACAAAAAATTACGGTGAAGCCACTGTTTAATGTCGTTAATACAATCAGCGTAGGGAGTGAGAAGATTGCTGTTTTTGGGTTTCATTGGTAGATAAATTTGTACATCATCAGCATAGCAGTGAAAAGAAAAATTATGTCTGGCTATTACTGATCCAAGAGGCAGCATGTACTGTGAAGCCCGAGATACACTCATGCGTCCTCAGGTACGCCACCATACGCGCGCATTTTGTGCGCATGTGTTTTGCTGATATGCTTCAGCATATGTCAGAAACTATCAGCTTTCAAACGCTCGCGTTCTCCTTGTTGTAATATGAGCAGCTGCACACGGAGGGGACTCAACTGAGCTCGCTGATTGGTTACTTGCTGACACGCCTACTGAAATGATTGACAGCCAGCTCATGTAGCGCCTTGAAGACCGCGGCGGTGTTCATGCGGTGTTTCTACTATATATGTTGTAAAAAGTTCTCTCAGAAATAAAAATAATAACAGGGAGTGCTTTTCCTGCAGCACACAGCCCACCAGGGATATTTAAAACATCGCCGCACCCAGGTAGGACCTGAATTCATTCATTTCAATCATCGAGTGAACGGAGGAAGAAGCGGTTACTTGACTTTAGGCAAAAAAACAAAAGAAAAGGCCCGATCAGCGATAAAGAAGGGGAATTTATTTAATTTGTGTAACATACAAAACAGTCCGGCGCCGGGGAAGTTTATGTTCAGACACCGCGCATCGCGTATGCGTAGGAAAAAAAACTTTTGCGCGTACGTGCCCTGAGGGGCTACGCGGGGCTACGCTTTTGCCACAGCGTACGTACGCTGCGTATAGGCGTATCGTGAGGACGCTCGAGTGTATCTCGGGCTTGAGAAGAGGAGAGGACCAAGAATAGAACCCTGTGGCACACCACAAGAGAGAACGGCAGTGGAGGAGGAAAGAGTGTCCAACATGACAGAGAATGTTCTGTTGGTCAAGTAGGCAGTGAACCACTTGAGTGCTGTACCAGAAATTCCAACATAACGTTGTAGGCGAGATAGAAGGACAGTGTGGTCTACTGTATCAAATGCAGCTGTGAGGTCCAGCAACACCAGTGCAACGGGACACTTGGCATCCATGGACATGGAAATGTCATTATGGACTTTTAACAAGGCTGATTCGGTAGAATGACGGGATCTAAAACCAGACTGAAATGTTTCAAAAATACCATGATTTTCTAAAACAGGTTGTAACTGCATAAAAACAATTTTTTCTAAAACTTTAGATAAAAAAGGCAGATGAGAAATAGGTCTAAAATTAGATAAAATTGATGGGTCCAGGTGAGGTTTTTTAAGAAGGGGCCTAACTACAGCATGTTTAAATGCAGCAGGGACAATTCCTAAACGAAGGCAGGAGTTTAAAAGTGTTAAAACACAAAAACCCACAGAATTAAAAACCTCTTTTAAAAACCTGGATGGAAGAAAGTCCAGAGGGCAATTGGTGATCTTTAAGTGTTGAACAACATCAGTGAGAGTGGCAAGAGACACTGGTTGAAACTGTTCAAACACAACCGGAGCTACAGAGACAACAGAGTTGTTCCGAAAATACATTTTTGGGTTGGGCAGCAGAGTTGAGTATGTGGACTGCACCCATGAAAAACTAGCCAACTCTTTTCTGCCAATGCCAAACAGCTGATTGTGCTAAAAAAACTTGTTTGAAGCTTTTTATGCACCAAGTTCTGACAGTAAAGTACCTGACTGGCACCTGATTGTCAGCACATGTGGGCCTGGACCTCGCTACAGTGGTCAGTCGGTGTATGCTCGGAGCATGCCACAGCCGATTAATCTGAATAGGGCCCATGCCATAAGGCAACTTCAAACTGGTGTTCCACAAAACCAAGTTGCAGAATTTTTGGGGGGAACCCTAGTCCTGCCTCCAAGTTGAAGGCCAAGTTCCATTTAACAGGAAATGTCAGAGAGGTGGTGAAGTAGGCATCCCTTCAGGTGAGATAGTCAAAGAGTGACAATCCTATTTTCCAATTGACTGGGACAAAACTCTATCCTTCAATATGATAACACATTACCCCACAGAGTAGGGTTTATTAGAGGTGTAACTGAACACCTTGCAGTGCCAGCAACATGTAAGGGATATAATACTAGTCAGTTTGCTGACCAGTACAATATTCCAGAAGAAGTTGGAGCAGATTTGATCTGACCCAAATTCATTCGCGAGTTCTCCCTTTTTCCGGATTAAATTGCTTAAATGTGACTAGACAAAATGTAATTTCACGAGAGACGTCAACTTATGTTGATCCACCAAAGATGAACCTTTTATTGAGACAATCATAAAAGTACATTAAACATTTGTATCGAGATTAGCTCTGATTTAATAACTACTGTAGATAAGAATTCAAATTGAAACAGACAAGTTATGTTTAAACTTCCTGCTGGCACGCTTACTTAAAAGTTTACTGGCTTAAGAAAAATAAGAATAAGGAGGAAGAAAATGGAATGAAAGCTAAGTTTAACAGAAGTTAATTATTTTGAAATGCAACAGGGTGACACTTTTCCCAAACGAGTCCGGCTGGACTCCCCACACGTTCAGCATACAATCTACGACTCTTTACCTGGTGACGATACGTCTCTTGGAGATAAGAGCTGAGAAGTTTTGTGGACACTTAACGGACTGTGTGGTCCAGAAGACGTCCAGTTGAAACTTCAGCGCGTGTATAACTGATTCAACGAGCGTGAAGTGCGCCTTTCCCAGCAGTAACCAGGCCAACGTCCTGACTGGGTTTCAAAATACAGTAAAACTTTCAGAAAACAAATTATTTCAGAACAGATGAGTGAGTTACAGCTGAGCTGTGCCGTAACTCTGGTTGAGAAACGTAGGTCTAATTGACAAATGACCACAACGTTTCACCCATTTCCAGGGAAGAAACAAGTTGTTTAGTTCTCCCTTTCACACCGAAGCCAAAACGGGAAGTAATAGTTTTATATGGAGGGCGGAGTCTGCCCACTTCCTGAATGGTTATTGGCTGTTTTAACAAAATAAATGAATTTACTCAGCAGTTCCCAGAGTTGGAAAACTCTGAAGGACACTTACATATTGTTTAGGCCAGTGGCCAGATGGAGCTTGTTAGTACAGAGAATATTATGGCTAATTCACAGACAAAGCAGAGAAGGAATTTAAAAGTTGACCCTGAACTGTGCCATAATATTAAAGCATCCTGGTACAGCAGAAATAACCCAGCATGAGAGTGACACTCATGTTAATAACAGATCATCATCAAATGACAAAAATATACTGTTGATCAATTCTGAATTAACACAAATTAAAAGGAAGTCTTTCTGATTGATTTGTGTCTCTTAATTCAAAATAAATGTAACAAAATAGTGTCCACTTGTCTCCTTGAGAGCTCAAGAAAAGTGTAACACTCAGAGTTTCAGAGAGATGTGAAGAGGTTTACATCCAGTAACGGACATGAGGGTGCTGTATCCCTACAGAGGCTATCTCCAGAATTTGGGAGTGATGAGGATGGTAAAGCCAGTTCCATTAAACAGTTGCGGGATCAGCTTGGTTGTGTTGTTCACTCCAGACTGACTAACAACCATATTGGCTGACTTGCAACAAATTCTGATTGAAGAATAGAAGACTGTTCCACAGCAGTCTGTGACCAAGCCAGTAAGCAGCATGAGGAGAAGGTGTCAGGCTTTTGTTGCTGTGTATGGTTTTTCCACATGCTACTGAGACATTTGTTTGTTGAATATATATATTTTTTTGTCTTTTGGCTGCTAACTTCTGCAGGGGTTGTCCCAGTGAGCAAAATCACATGAAAGATTGCCAATGTGCCTTTGATTTTTCAGACTTCAATCATCTAATCCAATAAACAACACCAAACAAGAGCCAATACAAGAATAGGTTGTTTGGCAACAGCAAAGAAGCTATGGCAAGTTTTTCATGGATGCAAACCACATACTCAACTCTGCTGCCCAACCCATAAATGCATTTTCCTAATAAATGTTGCACCATTTAAGAGGGAATAAATAGACTTTCTAATAAGTTAAGATTTATTGCCAAGAAGTATTACAACAAAAATACCAAACACAAATTTTCTAACATTTTGGGCTAACTACTGTATAAGTGCATGGATTTATGTCTTTAAAAATTACTAATGACACTGCTTTTTTAACCTTTTACCTCAGAATGAACTGGGCTAAAAAACAACGAGGCTAAATAAAGGTAACAGTCCAAATTGCAACCACAAAGCCGTGTGATGGGAATTCTCCAGAGGAGGATGTAAAATAGAGTATAGCAATGAAGGAAATGCACCAAGAAACAACAATTGTATTTTTTTCTTTGGAGCTTAACCTTAATATCCCAGCTGGGGAGAAACTGCCGCAGGCTTTGTCTGCCTGTCTACCCTTGAAGAAGAGAAGAAACAACAGGAGAAAAGAAAGGGGAGGAAAATAGGCTCATGTTAAAACAGCAAACATCATAACCTGATATCAACACTCAGCTGGGGTTTGCGCTGCTTCTGGAGTCTGTGTTCTTCTCTCCTGGGAGGGTGCAATCTATAAGGGCTTCCTCTAACTATCTGCAGGGCTAAAAATAAATCTACATTTCAGAATGTCAATAAAATGAGTGTAAAAAGTGTTCTTGTGGTTGTATTTATCTTGATATGAAAAGAATGGATGACGCACTTGATTTGTCAAGTACTTTTCAAGGAAAGGAAAGATTTGAGACAGAATATTTTACACTAAAACTACTGTACAGTGTTAACGGGGTTCACCAACGGTCAATGGGTGAGGGGCAGGGTACACCCTGGACAGGTCACCAATCTATCACAAAGCCACATAAACACCAAAGCTGTAAGTATTATTTTGTTTCTCAGCTAGACTGTCTTTTTATTTATTTTCTATTAGTCACGTAGCATTTATTGCAATCCGTCTCTTCTTCCTATGACTAAGGGACCTTTAGGGGTGCTTAGCCCCCAGCACTGACAATGACTCTTGGCTTGAACAACCTGATAGCCATTGGCATTATACGGGAGCATAGGGATGACACCTGGAGAATTTTTTTGGGGGGCTTATCACGTAATAACGTGATACGTATCACGTTATTACGTGATACGTATCACGTTATTACGTGATATTATCACGTTATTACGTGATAATATCACGTTATTACGTGATACGTATCACGTTATTACATGATATTATCACGTTATTACGTAATAATATCACGTTATTACGTGATACGTATCACGTAATAACGTGATATTATCACGTACTAACGTGATACGTATCACGTAATAACGTGATAAGTATAGATGTCCATCCACATGGTATCAGCACCATTACCCACACAATGGGAGAGAGGCTGGCTTCTGTGCTTCTTTCATCCAGTAGGCAGTTCCAGATAAAATGCAAATTAAGGGATGTACTGTAGAGCCTAGAACTGCAGGTCTGACCTCCAAAACAAGATGATTAAGATGCACACTTAAACAGTTTAAAGTTCTCCACTTTCTT
>JBBPBX010004541.1:55416-68719 GCA_038048925.1 Garcialebias charrua | reverse complement strand
ATATATATATACAGTATATTCACTTGTTTGTTTTCAGTGGATGGCCTGGATGACTGAGATCTTCAGCAGCAACAATATGAACACAATATTTTAGTGAAATTACTTTTAGTGGAAGAGGAGTTCCAGATGATGAATGAAACAGAAAAAGACATTGACCTCATCAAAAGAAGAACATTGACTTGATTTGTTGTCTTTATTGTTTTTGTCTTCTTCTGCTTGGAAAATGTATTTCAGTTCATTCTGAGAAACAAACGTTTAATATGAGTCCCTTTTCTTTAAAAAAAAAACAGTCTCTAAAAAGGTCATGTAGTTGAAGAGCCTTAAAGTTCAAATTTAGTTGGCTCCCAGTTTAACCACCACCTGTATTATTTTCAAACATCTTCTGGACTAACACGACGATGGATGGCTCTGTCTAAAAAAAAGGTTGAAGTTCTGAAAAAGTGCAGCTGGCAGTGGTTCAAACTGGTTCCTGAAGCTTTGGAAGGACAGTGGTAAAGGTGATTGAACTGTCTGTAAATTATGAAACTCCATATTCTATTAAAAGGCTCCATTTCCCTCTATTGATGATAAAGTCAAGATACTTTTTATTTTAAAACACTAAAATTAGTAAACGTTTAGCAACATAACAACCAATTATTAGGTTGATGTCTTCTTTTTACGTGTGACTGGCTATTTTCTGGCTGAATATCAATGAACAGATTGTTCCAGTGTCTGGAGGCTGCCACAGGAAAAGCCCGATCCACTCTGGAATGTAAGATTTTGCTTTGGCTTTTTGATGTAACTGATAAAAACTGGTTTTGACAACTGAGGATTTTTAAAAGACAAGAGCCGGTAGTGATCAACATCCTGCCTCCGAGACCAACACATTTATTATTTAGGACAAATTAAGAAGGGGAAAAAAACTGAAGGGATTTCTCATTAGGTGTTCGAATGACCAGTCTCTCTCAGAAAAATGATGAAGATTTATTGACAGAAACACAGGTTTACAGGTGAACAGAGTTACAGCATGAATAAGCAATTCTTTGTGCACAGAGAATTGTGAGCATTTTGACAGACCTGTCCTCGGCGAGGTTCTTCAAAAAGTGCTGAAGATATCTGAGATGTTTTGGAGTATGAAGCTGCCGTTTGAGCTTCTCTGGTCTCTGATTGGCTCAGAGCACTGATAAGGCGTCCTGGAGCCTTTCTGCTTGTCAGTTCTATGACCTTGTAGATTTATAGCTGTGGTGAGAAGTCTCTCGAAACTGTGTTCTTTGTTCTGCTTATCTGCTCAGTAAGAGAGTTTTAGAAATGTACCATTAGATGTGTCCTGTGTGCGATATTAATGTAAATTAATGTCCAGATCCTAGTATGTGTGTGGTTCATAAGTACTACTTATTTTAGTAGTATGATTCCTGTGTTTGTGTGTCTGTGTGTTCTGATCTCCTCAGAAGGCCAAGAGAAGCACAAAGGGCAACTGCCCGCTTAGCATGTTATCTGCATCTGAACATCCTGTTCGTTAGATCTAAAAGTATGTCTTATAATGTTGTCTAATTGCATAAACATATGTAAAACAGTTGTGAATACCTTGATTATAAAGCACTTGTGTATTAATCATATACAGTAGTGTATTCGATTCAAATGAGATTAACATATAGGACTTCTAAACGTGTGTATTTTCCTTCAAAACCTAACTGCATTAACAAGTGTTTAAAATACTCTGATGCATGCTCAATAATCCAGGTAGAAAAATCTAAAAAAGCTAAGTCTGGTCCTCTGGACATTCAAAAAATAAAACAAAACAAAGCAAAAAAAAGAAACGTTTCGTCTTTCGTCCGAAAGACTTCCTCAGTCTGAGTTGCTGTATTCAGCTCAGTCTTATAAATAGCACCCTCTCACAGTGTTACACAACCAGTTGGCTGATGACAGCCTGAAACCAGCTGCTCACATGATCAAGGAGGGCCATCAGCCTAACAATGGATCATTAGCACCCTGATGGTTGTTTGCTATTCACAGAGGGCTGAGTGATACTAGCAATCACAGCATTGTAAGAGGGAGACAGTTGAACCCGGAGGCCTCCACCCCTGTTTAATGATGGACGGTTTCTTTTCACAAAGATGGCCTCCTTTACTCCTCTCTCAAACCATTGTTCCTCTCTATCAAGGATGTGAACATCTTCATCCTTGAAAGAGTGACCGCTGGCCTGGAGATGAGTGTAGACCGCAGAGTCCTGACCTGATGATGTTGATCTTCTGTGCTGGGCCATCCTTTTGGCCAGTGGCTGTTTAGTTTCCCCGATGTAAGACTGATCACAGCCCTCCTGACACTGAACAGCATACACAATATTACTCTGTTTGTGCCGGGGGACTGGATCTTTGGGATGAACCAGTCTTTGCCGTAATGTATTTTGGGGTTTAAAAGCCACTGGGACGTTGTGTTTAGAGAATAAACGTCTCAATGTCTCTGAAACTCCCGCAACATACGGAATGACCACTGGTCTGGGTCTGGGTTCCTTCTTTTCACCTGATGGCTGGCTGGAGTCCTGTTTGGGTTTCTTCTCTGCTTTCAGGAAGGCCCAGTTAGGATATCCACATTTCCCTAGAGCCTGTTTTGTGTGTGATTTCTCCTTCTGTCTGGCTCCTAAGTTAGTGGGGACGCTGTCTGCTCTGTGATACAGAGTCCTGATGACTCCTAACTTGTGCTCCAGAGGGTGATGGGAGTCGAACTGTAAATACTGGTCTGTGTGGGTGGGTTTGCGGTACACCTCAGTTTGCAAATTTCCTCTATCAGAAACTGAGACAGAGGTTTTGTTTTATTTTTTTGAATGTCCAGAGGACCAGACTTAGCTTTTTTAGACGTGTTTAAAATATTGTTGGCGCGCCCAGCACTAGTTATATCGCGAAATGTATCGTTATTGTGATAATGCTCTGAAATATCACAATATAATTCTTGAGCCATATCGCCCACCCCTACATTTATGATTCTTTCACCATGAAAGAATAGGTATGTGTGTATCTTATCTAAGCCTTTAAAACCTGAACTCCACACTGCTCTGTGAATTGAAAAAGCTCCTCGGATGAAGAGTGAAACGTCTTCTGTTACAATTAAAGTCCAGGGGCCTCATGTATCAACCGTGCGTGCGCACAAAAACATTGCGCACGTCACTTTCCACGCAAAACCCCGTATGTATCAAAACTGAAATGAACGTGAATATCTGCGCATCCACGTACATTTCCACGCCAGCTCCCCTGCTTGCGTACGCACGTTTCTGTGGTTCTTGTTCCTTTGGCGACACTTACAGGTGCTTCTGAAAAACTGAAGCCCCACAGTCTGTGGTTGACTTTAAGAGCGGCTTGAAGACCTTTCTTTTCAACCGAGCATACTATACTCCTCATGATTCTACTTTTGATCTTAGTTGATACTGTTGTTGATTTTAACTGTTTTATTATTTGTTTTATCGACATTAAATTCTGTTGCACTTTGTAGCACTTTGAGATTTTCATTAATGAAAGGTGCGTTATAAATTGAATTCATTATTATTATTATTATTATTATTATTATTATTATTATTATTATTATTATTATTACTATTAACTGTTCATGATGTGAAAATGATTAATATTCCCACCAAACACACGATTAACAAGTACATCCACATGGACGCGCAAAGTTGTGCAAAAAATAAATGTAACAGGAACGGATACATTCAGCCTTACTGGAGGATATAGATAGTGTAACACGCAGAGCATTTATTTATAAACAGATATAATTCTCTGATCTAGGATATGGCTTATCAGCCGTTTTCAGAAATAATCATTTTTCAGTTTGGCACTGCTGCGCACTGGCGCAACACAGGGGCCGCGCATCACGCGTGCACGTGCAGAAACTGGGGTTCCACAGGAGCTTAGAGGGAGCTGGCAGGTCGATCAGGGCTGTGCCAGTCCAGTCCACACAAAGCCGATTCATGTCCAATGGAATGGTCTCATCCATATGATCCCAAAGGCTGAGTTATGGTCGCGCTTTGAGCGCGCGTGCACCCTCGCCGGTGTTACACGGCAGTGGAGGTGTGTCATTATCTGTGTTTATTGTAGATGTCTCCAAAATGACACATGATACCGGTGTACGCACAGCTTGATAAATCTGGATTCTTTTGTGCGTAGACACTTTTCTGGATTTGACCGTACGTCACTTTTCAGTAAGAAATCCACGCAAGTCTTTGATACATGAGGCCCCAGTTGTTTTTGTATTAAACCTTTTTTGATTACACCATGAAATTTAATAAAAAGCACAAACAAGACTAAATAAAGATGAAAAACGTTCTTAATACGACACATTTGAAGAATTTTTTTTCATCAAGTTTCTGTTAAAGCTAAAAAGTATGAAAATAAAAATGTCCTTAAATGATTCAAAAGGTGTCCATCTGCATCAAGCTCTGAAGTCCAAAAGGACAAAATGATTTTATAGTTAAATTTCAGTTTTTGGTGTCACATGATCCGTGTGCGGGCCGGACTTTGAGCAGTCCTGCTCTAACTCCACAGAGAGTCTCACAGATAGAACAGATTGACATTTATAAGTAATGTTTCAGAAGTGAAGAACTCTAAACTTGTTCTCAGTGGAACAAGTTCATCCATCACATCATCAGATGTTCACTCTTCTTTAGTTTGGACTCACCTGCTTCCTGTTCTGTTGGGAGATGGTACGAAGCTGTTTTCCTGCAGGGATCAATAAAGTTTGTGTCAGAGAGATAAAGTGCAGCTACACGTCTGTTTCCAGTTTCAGAGACAAACATCAAAGCTGAGACAGACTCACAGCAGAAACACTGACACACGACACACACACATCCTCTCACATGTGTTCTGATGGAGCTGACCTTGATCACTGCTGCTGGAAAGAATGACTCACAGCGACGGCTGCTCATCATCTTCGTTACATGAAGAACCTGAATTTCCACTTCTCAGGAATATTTTTCTGCATCTGTTTCCTCATTCAGAGGAAACAGGTTTGGCCTTGTCGCTGTTTAAAGTGCTTTATAAATAAAATGGTATGGTCTGTTTCCTCATTCAGAGAGAAAACAAAGTGAACAAAGAGACACCAACACAATCTTCTCTATAGACACAGTCCTGTGACTGTTGGCAAAAAGCTTCAAACTCTTGGTTTCCTTCAACTAGATGTTTAGAAAGTACTTCCTGCACATTCACACACATTTTGAGGCTTTACAAAAACTAGCTGTGGCTAAAATCTCACATGTCCCTGTTTGCAGAACTTTTAGAAGTGCTGCTGATAAAGTTGAGTGATGTGGACGAGGATAAATTCTCTGTGAGCTTCAACACAGTTCACTTGCAACAACAGATTCATTTCCCACCACAATAAAAGCAGTGGTGTTTATGTTGGACTTTTATTTTGGAGCTTTAGTGGAGGTGGTTCTTGTTGGAGATGAAGACAGGTGGGGCAGGGATATAGAGACTGTTAGGAACAGGCCACACTCTCAGTTCTTCACTGAGTCCCTCCCACCTGAAGAACGAGGCTCTGCAACTTTGTTGGAACACCTGAGCTGCAGGTGAACATCTGGACTGATGTGTCAGACGTCACATGATGGAGGAGAGAAACTTGTTGACGTGGATCTGTTCCTGTCAGCGTCCAGCTGAACGCTGGGGTCACATTTCTGTCCTGCAGCCAGTCTCAGCACTCGTTAAGCCCCGCCCCCTGTCTCAGGTAGGCTCCTGACTCCGCCTCCTGTTTCCAGATGTTGAATGAGTGTCCAGAATGTTTGTAGGTGAGAAGATGAGGATGTTGCTGCTGCTTTGTGCTGCAGAAGAACTCCTGTGTTGTTTGTTGTTCAGTGTGGACTCAGTGATAGTTTCTTGTCAGGATGTTGGAGACCAAAGTGGATCACTGCCCTCCTGAAACTCTGAGCTCAAAGGATTTATAGCATCTCATGCAGACACTGTTCTAGAAACTTCACATCACTCTCACTTTCACTCTACATGCTGACACACACAGCATTCTGGGCCTTTTTGCATCTGCAGGACAAAAATACAGAAAACTTTACAGTTTACATTGTTGTGAAAGTTGCTCCGGTCACTTTGGAGGCGTGTCCTGTGTTCACTTGTATCAGGTTAAATGGGTTTCAGTTTCCTGCTCTGGTTTGAAACTGGAAATACTCAAAGTCATGAATGAAGCTGGTGTTTAAATGGAGCCTGTGCAGGAACAAAAACTTCTTAGAGTTTGTCTTTTTGTGTCCACAGAGAGAAAAGACACTCAGAGACTCTGAGAGGAGACCAAGAACGTTGAGTCAGCACTTTCTCTGATCCACATGTGTCCTTTGATTTTCTTCTTCTGTCCACACTAAATGGAGTCTGAACACACTGAACACGTTCACTTTCATCTCTCCTCATAGTTTTACATCAAACCAGGTGAGTTCACCTGCAAGTGAAGGACTTTCTGTCTGAAGAGGTTCAGGTTGGGGCGTCCCAACCACCAGGCTGAGGACCAGAACCGGGCTTTGGATCATTTGCTGCATCAAAATAGACAAAGTTTGATTTAGATTTATTTTCCTGGTTCTGTTAGTCTGCATGGTATTTTATTTTGAAAATCAGTTCCAGCCTTGTCTCAGTGTCTGTTCTTTTCTTGCAGCTCTCAAACTGACTTCATGAAAACTGAGTCCAAACCAAACGTTGCTGGAGAACTGGTTTCAAACTGGAGAACTGGTTTCAAAAAGGAGAAAGGCCTAAAGATGAGGCAGCAGAAGCTCTGTGTCACATGTAGCGAGCTGCTGTAAATATCATATTCACAAATGTAAATTTTCGTCATCTTCGCCTTTTTTTCAGGTTTAATTAAAGAAATAGAATTATATTTATGCACCATTTCTAAAAGTAACAACAAAAAAGCTATAAACACGTTTGAATGCTGTAGCTCCTTGAATATATGTACTCAATGTACTCATTGTAGAAATCTGGCACCCCCCGGCATAGTTAATTTTTTTTTTTTATTGTTCCTTGTTCTTGTTATATTGTCCCTTGTTCTTTTATTCACATTCTTATAATTGTAATTGTATTTGTATTTTTTTTAAGTGTAATGGAAACACAACCACATGTGAGCTGTTCCGAACTGAACCAATCTGATCCGATCTGGAGTGAGCAAGTGGAAAAGGGGCATAAGAGTGTCTTCTGACGGAGCTGACCCGGATCACTGCTGCTGGAAACAAAGAATGACTCACATTGACGGCTGCTCATCATCTTCGTTACATGAAGAACCTGAATTTCCACTTCTTAGAAATATTTTTCTGCGTCTGTTTCCTCATTCAGAGAAGAAAACAAAGTGAACAAAGAGACACCAACACACAGTCATGTGTAGGGTTGAGCATCGAGAATCGAGAATCCTTTGGAACCAGGACGAACTCTCCGGTTTTCCCGGAATCGTTCAAAATATTAATTTGCGATTCCTATGTTCGATGCTAGTTCGTCAACCGGAAGTAGCCGCCAACCCCGAAGAAGAATTTGCCACCGAAAACCAACTAAGAAGAATCCCTCGGAAGTGTGCATCCACGACCGAAAGCGTGGCTTAACTTTAATAAAATGACCAGTCAGGTCAGTGCAGCACTTGCAATAATTTTCTATCATGCAAAGGAGAGAAGTAAAAAAGTGTCCCGTCTTTGACGCGCCAATTGCAGAACTTTGTACCCTGGTGCAATATATTGCCAATAAAGATATTCTGATTCTGATTCTGAAGTTCAGAGTAAAAACACTCAGCACAAAGTCATGAAGAGCGCTCCAACAAATCAGGAAGTCAAAAACTAAATCCTTCAAGTTTGTTCTCATCTCGATGCTTAATGCATTCCTCATTAAAGAATTATCAACCAAAATGGAGCCAGCTGCCAACTAGCATGTGTTTGTTTAGCTGCGGAAACAGCCGAAGTGACAGAAAATAGGTGAACAATGTTGACGTGTGTGGAAAAGTTGTTTGTGATGGAGAACAGTTTGAATTTGTTACTTTGTGTTTATGTTCTAATTTGTTGAGTAAAGTTTGGCAGCAGATAAATGATGACTTCTGTTTTATTATTATTATAGCTGCTTCACTCATTTTGTCTCTTTTATTTAGCGTTTAGCTGCAGATTAGCCTGGTTAAAACCACACCCTGTCCTTCACTTCGCTTCAGTGAAGGGAAATGAGAATTGAGCGGAGCTGTGCAGGAAGGCGAGGGCCAGGCTAGCTGCAGATTCATTCTTATATTTCCACCTAAACGTCTTCTAGGAGATTCTACGCTTGTCCCATTCCTCCATATTTGTTGACCTCCACAGACTCCAGCAGACAAATGGAGGTCCATCATGTGACTCCAGTTTCCACATGATGTTTGTCACATTCAGCTGAGTGCTCTGTTTACACACAGTTTGTAGCCACATTTCAGAATTACACATGAATATATGTGGAAAACTACCGGAGTCAACTCTTTCACACTGGAGAACATTGTCATGTTTGACTTCATAGGAACTTTACTCCCTCAAAGTTTTCACTGGATGAACATGAAATGATGAAGTCAGAGGACCTGACTCACCTTTTTAGACTAATCTACCTGGATTATTGAGCATGCATCAGGACTTATAAAATGTACTTTAAATTTAGTTTAAATATTATTTTATTAGCAAAATTCTACTTTTAAAACATCAGTAAAACACAAGTTTACAATAAAATATTAACGTGAAGCTGACTTTCATTGTAAAACATTTTAAAAGTAATTTTAGTATTTTTCAAATACTTTGATGTAATTACAGCAGTGACCACCAGAGGGCAGTAAAGAAACATCTGTTACAATGAAGACAGTTAAAACAGGAAGTCAAACTTTCAGTTTTGGTTTGTCTTATAAAATTTAAATCGCACAAAGTGAACAGATAAATTAAACAAATGTACTTTAAAACAACTACCACTCAATGGAAATTATTTTTGTCAGCGCTGCAAAAATAAAGTGTCTTCATATCACAATATGAAATATTTATATTACAAACAGTATTTTTATGTTTTAATAAAATATATCCTTATCATGTTCTAATAATAAATTGAACATAGCATATTGTTCAAACATTAAAGTGTAATTATTTGAAGGTGATAATGTAAAAGTGTGGATTAAGAAAAAGAAGAAGCAGAAACAGTCCAGTCACAGTGTCTGCATACAAGCTGCTGCTGCTTCAACCTCTGTGGATCATCAGGACACAGTTCATCTTCTCCCACAAACAAACCATCATGTTCAGCTCTCCACAAAAAACGTCACCTCCTCCATCTGTAGAGAGAAGAAGCAGCAGAAGAGATAAATGAGTCTTTCAGAGAGACCAACACAAACTTCAATCACAACACATTGTGCAACATCTTGGGGTAAAACTTAGTAACTGTTGGGAGTCAACCCTGCTTGTCTGTTAGCAAAATATTTCATAAACCACTGGATGGACTTTATTTGCAGTAAATACATCTGAAATGTTCACCTTCAACTGATTAACTTTTGGAGTCAACACAATTCAAAATGGCTGCCACAGCTACTGAAATTAAGCCTAGACATAAATACTGTAGCTGTAACTCAGTGAATTTGACAGATACTGATGTAAAATGTGGTGTCGTAGTAGCTGACCGTCATTCACAACACATCCTCCAAGCACTAACAGATCAGGTAACATGTCACATGTTCACACAACTTATTTTGGTGAGTGATGTGCATTCCTTCAAGTAATGCTCGGTCTTTCCTTCTATTCTTGTCTTTCTGTTTGATCCTGAAACCAGTCCCTGTTCTCCTCTCATACATTCATTCAGAAATACAGTTACTGGGAAGCTGCAGGTTTACAGGAAACACTGGATCTTTGCTTTGACAACAACTGGCTTTAGTCCAATTCTGCTGAAAGCAGCAGGAACGACTCCAACCTTCTACTGACCTCAGAGTCTCCAGTCTGTAGTCTGGACTCTCCACAAGATCCAACAGCTGCTGAACATCTGGATGCTGCAGGCTGTTGTGTCTCAGGTCCATTTCTGTCAGATGGGAGGGGTTGGACTTCAGAGCTGAGCTCAGAGAAGAACAGCTGATCTCTGACAAACTGCAGCTCCTCAATCTGAATAAAGAATAAAACATGTAAGTTTAGAAAACAAAACAAAACTTTTAAAGACATGATGTAAACTAATAACAATAATTTCAGGACAATTCAAAATGATTTCTTTGATAACTGAACTTTCAGTCTGTTTCTGTCAGTAGACCTGCTACATTCACACATCAGCTGATGATTCACTCCATGACTTTGTTGTTTTAAGTTCTGTTGGAATACTGGGTCTCAGTAAAATGACCAGCCATTAAAGTTTGAACTGGAATATTTGGATCAACAGTCCCATGGAATCAGCAGCTGTATAAATGTTAGTTTGATGGTCCAGATGTTCTGAAGAGGCTGTATGATCCATTTCATTTATGGTTCTGATGGTAACGTCTTGTAAAATGCAAACATTTAGTTTAGACTCTACTGGTTTTACTGGAGCTTTTTAACACAAACTGTCTCATGTGGCCTGTGAGTGTGTTCAAGTTTTCCAGCAGATTTCTCATATTTCTTATGTTGAAATTATGAGTTCATTGAAAATTAGTTTAACTCAAATGAAATCATTTGACCTGAAACTGGAAGCCACATGTTAGATTAATTATATTAAATGATAAATAAAATATACAGCCCTAAATAAATTTTGTATTCTGATTAAATTAGAACTATAATGAGATATTAATGCAGTTTCAGTCACATTTGAATATTTGGGATATCATTAACTATAAAAACGCCGGTGTCTCTAGCGACACTTTTTCCACACGTTTTCCCAAGCTATTTTTAGATTACCGTAACTCTGCAACCGTTTGTGCTATCAGAAAAATTCAAACGGTGTTTGAAAGAAAAAAAGGTGCGCTTTTAGGCTCTTTTTGCTGGTATTACGGTAGTCACCCTCCGTGAGCTGCAAACGCCCTGGAAAGCGAGTCCTTTGTCTTCAGCACGAACAGAGTGCAGCTTGAGCAGGAAAAACATGAGCAGCAGAGCAGAGATTCAGATAAAACTATGTCAAATCAAGGAATAAAAAGACAATAAGGAGATTCCTGGATGATTTGAATTTGGAGAAGTTTCTTTTTGTTCTTCTGAAGAAAAAGCTGAAAAAACATTTGATCTAACAATCTAATAACTTTTTGAATTTTATTTCTGAATGAATGAGGGCTGTTATTTGGTGGATAATTGTTTTATACTGGGTACATATAATAGGATATAGTTTTATTTCATTTTTTATATTTTATTTTGTTTTTGGAATAGTATATCAAGTCTATAACATATACTATTCATCAGTTTGTACTTTGTTTGTGTAGAAGATAATGAGAAATGTAGGGAGGGGAAATTCGCCTGTAAATAATTTGAATTGTTAGTCTGTTTCTTATTTGTAAAAATAAGTGAGAATAAAAAAAACATTGTAAATATGTTCTATAGTGTTGAAATTGTTAATTTATGATGCAAAATCTGTACTGCATGTTCAAATGCAGTGTTTTATTTGCATAAAATCTCTAAAATCTAATTTCGCTTATTGTTTTTTCTTGATGTTAAACAGTTTAATAGTTGTTTTTTAACAAGTATAATGTAAAATAATGCCAGATATTGAAAGATCTAAATATTCTGAACAAATGTGCTGAAGCACTTGTCCATAGAACATTTTCTTCATATTTTCTAGTGAAAAACAAGTAAAAAATGCCAGGCGGAAATTTGAGGCTTAGGTGAAAAGATTCAGTGAACACATGGAGCTTCTTCCTGACAGTTTCACATCAAACTGACTTCAGTCTCTGTTACCATGGTGATGTCATCAGGCTCGTTTGTGACTCTGAGAAGTTTCAGCTCAACACAGCTGTTCCCTTCACTTTGTAGTCCAGCTCTCTGGTGATCCACTGAGCGAGCATCAGAACCTCATGAAGATGATGTGAAAAGTGAACTTGCACTTCAACACTTCTGCTTCCTTCACTAACAGAAGCAGACATATCTTGTCACCTTCCATGGTTTCAAAAGTCAGCTTGATGTCATGTGAAGTGTGTGAGCTCCAAGAATGAAGTGTAATCTAAATGTAGAGCAGGGCAGCTGTTTAGTTTGTTTACCAGCTGTTTTTCTGCTTTCTTCAACATGTTGCATTATTTGACAGCTTCATGTGTGCACATCACACTGAAATGATCATTTCTATTGTTCAAGTGTTTTACACATCATTTGTAGACAAGTTTGATTGAGTCATTTCATAAGAAGCTGTGGGCAGCAGTGGTTAGTGCATGTTTGCCTCCCAGCTTTTCTGTGTGGACTTTACATGATCTCTCTTTGCACACATGGCTTTTTATTTGTGCACAAATTCAGCTCACAAAGATTTTCTGCTTTTAAATCACTTTAGTAACCTTGTAAAATAAATGTGTTATTTGTACACATGTAGATAAGAATGTGTGTGTAAAAACATTTGTGGTAGTAAAAATAATGACACAAGTTACAAATCTTTGTTATGAAGGTCTGTTTACAGATACAAATAAAAAAAACTACGTATAAAACTCTGCGTGAGTTTCAATTTAAAATAATGAATTATGAGCAGATTTTTCTTCCTCTCAGCTGATCCAAAGATTAATTGTTGAAAGTATCTTTGAAATCTGTTCAGTGCTTTATAAGATATTTTGCTAACAGACAAACAGGACTGACTCCAACAAATATCAAGGTTTTAGACAGAAATGTTGCACAATGTGTTACACTCAAATTTTGTGTTGTGTATGATGCTCAGCTACTACCACAACAACTGTCAGCTCAATATCTGTCAAACTGGTTGAGTTATAGTCATGATGGTGTTTCCTATAGTCAGTTGGCTGTGGCGGCCATCTTTAATTAATTAAATTCAGGAGTTAATCAGTTTTACATGTATGTCCAATTATTAGTTTCTGAGAGTTTCACTAAAATCTGTTCAATTGTCTCTGAGATATTTTGCTAACAGACAAACAACTGATTTCAATAGTTAATGGCAAAGTTTTAAACACATATTAAGTGTTATGAGACAGCACTCAGAGTAAAAGATGGAGGTCAGTCTAAGCTACTACCACACTGACATTTAACTGAATTCTTTTAAATTTAACTGAAACAGAGTCATTTTGTTGTGGCGGCCATCTTGATTCAGGTTGACTCTAATATAAATCAGTTGTAGAGGAACATCCAATGATTTTTTTCATTAAATGTTAAATAAAATCCATATCATGATTCATGACATTACGTACAGAAACACAGACACACACACACACACGCACGCACGCACACGCACACACACACACACACACA
>JBBPBX010004541.1:37792-55390 GCA_038048925.1 Garcialebias charrua | reverse complement strand
CACACACACGCACGCACGCACGCACACGCACGCACACACACACACACACACACACACACATCCCTCCTCCTCCATCAGCAGGTGATAAACATGTCTGACCTCAGAGTCTCCAGTCTACATCGTGGACTCTCCAGAAAACCACACAGCTGCTTCACTCCTGAATCCTGCAGGTTGTTGTTACTCAGGTTCAGTTCTGTCAGGTGGGAGGGGTTGGACTTCAGAGCTGAGCTCAGAGAAGAACAGCTGATCTCTGACAATCCGCAGCTCCACAATCTGAATAAAGAATAAAACATGTAAGTTTAGAAAACAAAACAAAACTTTTAAAGACATGATGTAAACTAATAACAATAATTTCAGGACAATTCAAAATGATTTTTTGATAACTGAACTTTCAGTCTGTTTCTGTCAGTAGACCTGCGACATTCACACATCATCTGATGATTCACTCCATGACTTTGTTGGTTGAAGTTCTGTTGGGATACTGGGTCCCAGTAAAATGAACAGCCATTAAAATTTGAACTGGAATATTTGGATTAACAGTCCCATGGAATCAGCAGCTGTATAAATGTTAGAGTGATGGTCCAGATGTTCTGAAGAGGCTGTATTATCCGTTTCATTGATGGGTCTGATGGTAACGTCTTGTAAAATGCAAACATTTAGTTTAGACTCTACAGGTTTTACTGGAGCTTTTTAACACAAACTGGCTCATGTGGCCTGTGAGTGTGTTCAAGTTTTCCAGCAGATTTCTCGGATTTTTATGTTGAAATTATGAGTTCATTGAAAATTAGTTTGACTCAAATGAAATCATTTGACCTGAAACTGGAACCACACTGACATTTAACTCAATTCCTTTAAAATTGGCTGATATAGAGTCATTTTGTTGTGGCGGCCATCTTGGTTCAGGTTGCCTCTAAAATACAGTAAATCAGTTGTAGAGGAACATCCAGTGATTTTTTTCATTAAATGTTAAATTAAATCCATATCATGATTCATGACATTACTAATAGTACAGAAAACACACACATACACACACACACACACACACACACACACACACACACACACACACACACACACACACACACACACACACACACACACACACACACACACACACACACACACATCCCTCCTCCTCCATCAGCAGGTGATAAACATGTCTGACCTCAGAGTCTCCAGTCTACATCGTGGACTCTCCAGAAAACCACACAGCTGCTTCACTCCTGAATCCTGCAGGTTGTTCACCAGTTCAGTTCTGTCAGATGGGAGGGGTTGGACTTCAGAGCTGAGCTCAGAGAAGAACAGCTGATCTCTGACAAACTGCAGCTCCACAAACTGAATAAAGAATAAAACATGTAAGTTTAGAAAACAAAACAAAACTTTTAAAGACCCTGAACTGTGAAAAATATTGATCCAACTGAAAAATGTTTTAATGTTTCAAACTAAACTTTTTAATTGTAAGAGGCATTTATTCAAAGGAGTTGAAAACTTAATGCAACAATTGTTATTTTTACAGTTTGAGTTATTTCTGTGAATAATAGTTTGTTAGAGCGTTAAAGAATAGGATAAATAACAACATCTGTATGTTATATATTTTTATTATGTGCTGCATTTTGATTGGCTGCTGAATTTGTAATATAAAGTCATGAAAGGCATCAGCAGGGCAGAAGACTTGCACCCGAGAGTAACTCAGTCTTTAGACGTCACTTTCCTTTTGTTTTGAATATGTTTGTTTTGTTTCCATTGAAGTTCAAGTCACAAAACTAAATGACTGGATTCAAAACTTTTTCTGAAGAAACGTGTCGCTTCAGAAATAACTTTTTGGGTGTTGAACTAGTGAGGGCTGGTGGCACTCACATTAATTATTGAAGTTTATTCAGTAATAATAAATAATAACTGTTAGATTCAGCTCTGCTTTAATTGTGAAAGTCATGACTTTAACTATGAGCTGAACATCAAGTGTGTCAGAGTTTCCAAGTAAATGACACAATGTTTAATATTTGATGTTCAATGAAAGACCAGAAGAAGAAAACAGAGTTCCCTTTCAGTTGGTCTCTCGGTGCAACATACTTGCTATGGGAATTGTGCCCCCGTACGATTACCTAAAGGAATATACTCACGTCTTTACGGCTAGGGGCGTCACCGCTGTGCCAGAGGCCCCGCCCTCTGGGTACTTCAGCGGCCTGCACCCCTCCATCTTTCTTTTTTTTGCCCTTCACCTCGCTTAACACCTGAACTTCGTGGGACTTCTCTGTTGTCGCATCGCTCGACTGAGGTGAGCTTGCTCCCTACACTGAGTGTACAGAGAAATTTCCCTACATATTGCTGGGCTGGCAAAAGCTGGTCCAGCTTTTTTCTACTCACCTTCTAAGTTTTCTTCTTTCCGCAGCTTTTCGCTCGACGGTGCTAACTACGTCACAACCTCCTGCTAGCCATTAGCAGGCTAACCAGCGAAAGCAAGACGATGGAAAAGACGGCTTCAAACAAAAGAAAACTAGGAACAACTTCGACGCTTCTCGCCGGACATGGCTCCCGAGAAGGGAAAACGGAGGACAAGGAGGAGGAAAACCAAGACGACGAGTCCTCGCTCGCGCCCATGCCCCAGCGGATGCGGCTACTCCCTCTCGGCGACGGACACCCACGAGGCCTGTCCTGTCTGCCTAGGGATTCTGCACGCGAGGAAAGCGCTGGAATTCCCCGACTCCTGCTCTCACTGCCGTCGAATGTCGGCAGTAGTGAGGAAACGACGGGCTGACGCGTTGGCCAAATCCATGGCTAGGAACGCGGCGCTGAAGGTCGCACGTCACACTAAAGTGCTCCCTCCTGAACCAGAGCCTGACAACGTGGACCTGGAATGCAACGGCCGAGTCGGAGAGGACAACATGTCGGACTCCTCAGTTGCCGCCGAGGACTCGACGCCTGAAGTGTCCGACAAAGACGCCGAATATGGTCACAGAGGGAAAACTGCTGATTCCTCCCAGAACCTGGCGCAAATCTTACCGGAACCGGACCTGTCGGTACCTACCCATTTCGACCTATGCCACAGGGCGGCAGATGCCCTGCAGGTCACGTGGCCAGACCCCACGCCTTGCCAACAGGCTACAAGGCTAGCGGGGAGCTACTTCTACGCAAAACAATTGGCACAGAAATTACCAGTTTTCTCGGACTTCCTCATGGAGCTCAAACGCTCCTGGGCGGAACCCGGAGCTTCCATCATGTTGCCATTATCCCGACTCCTTGACGTCGCGGTAATGGAGACAGCAGGCCTCGCCAACGCACCCCCAATAGAGGAGACTCTGGCGGCTCACTTGGCCCCCACAGTCACGGGGACGAAACCTACGCTACCCAGCAGGGCCTGTCGCGCTTCGGAGAAACAACTCGAGAAGTGCTACAAGGCTCAGGGCCTCGTAGCTCGCGCAATGAATGGATCGACCATGGTGCAAGCATACCTGGCGGAAAAACTCCAACATATCCAGGTAACAAAAGACGAGCAGGATGCGACGGAAGCCATGGAGGAGGCCCGTCGTGGCTCGGCCCTCGTGCTTTGCATGATGGGGACAATACATAGTTCCCATGTGACGTCACATCTGTGGGTTGTCCTTTTTGACCCTCCCACATGTAGGCTAAGCTGCAGTTGGAGCGCGTTCTGATAGATGTCCATTTTTCACGTTGTTTTTTTTTGTTAATTTCTAATTAATTGCAATGGTTACTTCGTGTTGTGTCAGTGGGTGTTCCAGTCGGGTAGACGTTTGGGCAACGCGCAGGTTTCAGTTAATCAAAAAAAAAGAAAACGTGAAGGATTTATCTCATCGGAGAAGCTGGACTGCAGCTCCTCTCTCTGAGTCTGGCTCGGATCTGCTCTGGAAGACGTCGTGCTTTTGGCCGGTAAACAAAATATTCTACATAAATCATTTTGTGAAACTATGTCAGAACAATGTTAGAGTACAACTGTCTGTGTGTTAGAGCTGTTTTTTTTTTTTCATTATTTAGCAAACCGTCTTGCATGCTGTTAGCTTAGCATCTCGCTAATGCGACAATGGTCTCCTCACGGTCCACCAGACCGTCCCAGTGGGAGAAGGAGGACTGGAGCCAAGTCGTGCGGGCGACGCGTCGGTCCCATGGGATGTGCCTCCGCGGCCGAGACGGATCCACGCCGTTGTTATCCGTCCGACCTGAGCTCCCGCGAGCCACGCTCCAGATGCTAACAACATGCTAACTTCCAACACGGTAAGACTCAAAAGTGCTGGTTCTGGTCTGTGTTCAGCTTGGACTGTTTGTTGGCTGTGTGTTATTTTAGTTAAACCTTTTTTTAGCTGGTTAGATATGATTGAGACAGCTGTGCTGTGAATCCGGTGTGCGCTCTTTGTAGTAATTAAATAATTAATGATATCAGAGTAACTTGTGACTAGTTGTCCGATTCGTCTGCCATGATTTCTTTCTCAAACTCATTTAACTCCGACCACTGCCATTTTCTCTTGTTCCTTGGTGAAGCTGTGGTAGCTCGTGTTTTTGTCCGTATAATTTGCTCTGGTTGTTCGTGTCTGAGCTCGACGGACCCTCCGCGCCAGATGCTAACTCTATGCTAACCTCCAACACGGTAACACTCAAAAGTGCTGGTTCTGGTCCGTGTTCAGCTTGGACTGTTTGTGCTGGCTGTGTGTTATTTTAGTTAAACCTTTTTTTAGCTGGTTAGATATGATTGAGACAGTTTACACATCTTTTTTGGATTTAAAGCTGTGAAGCCGGTGTGCTGTAAAGCTCTGTGCTGTGAATCCGGTGTGCGCTCTTTGTAGTAATTAAATAATTAATGATATCGGAGTAACTACTTTGTGACAAGTTGTCTGATTCGTCTGCCATGATTTCTTTCTCAAACTCATTTAACTCCGACCATTTTGCTCTTGTTCCTTGGTGAAGCTGTGGTAGCTCGTGTTTTTGCTCTGGTTGTTCGCGTCTGCTTGTTCGCCATCTTGCCTTTCATCTTGCCTTTCTGCCTTTAGATATGGTGCAAAACCGGTATTGTGCAATACTGGGGGCGTGTCTGGGTGGGAACTATGTATTGCTGGAAGAAGAGCTTGATGGAGAAGGTGACCATTGGTTGGAGCTGTTGTTGCTGGAGCAGGCAGGTGAAGGGACACCACCGGAACCACAACTGAAGTCCTATCATGTACACAATGTAGAGTGATTAAATGTTGATGGACAAATTTTAATTGCAACTGAATTAATTAATTTATGATTAAGTAGTTCAATTTTATTTAGTTTTATGAAGTGTAACGACTTTTGTACTTACTGCAGGCACATTTTTCTCCGTCTCTCGGCATTTTATGAAGTTGTCCAGCCAGGACATTACAGGTGGTCCCCGATTTACAAGCGCTCTTACTTACGAGGTTCCGGATTTACGAGGTTATCATATTTAATAAAAATATGTTTTTTTTTGTGTGTGTTTAAATGTTCTTAATTTCATGTGTACAGCACTTTGTTGCAGCTGTGGTTGTTTATAAATAAAGTATTATTATTAAAATTATAGTACAGGGCGGCCGTGGCGTAGTGGTAATGGCAGTCGTCCCCCGATCGGAAGGTTGGCGGTTCGAATCCCGGTTCCCCACACCATGTGTCGTTGTGTCCTTGGGCAAGACACTTAACCCCGAGTTGCTCCCGGTAGGACTGGAAAGCACCTTGCATGGTAGTCTGCCGCTACCGGTGTATGAATGTGTGTAGCATTCAATGTGTGTAGCACTTTGAGATTTTCACTAATGAAAAGTGCGTTATAAATTGAATTAATTATTATTATTATTATTATTATTATTATTACAGTGCATAATTATTCATTTTTAAGCCGATTTACAAAGTTATGCGGCAGTTTCCGCCAGTTTTCGGCAGTCAGTCAGTTTTCGGCAGTGCCCACGAATTGAGCCAGTTAGCTCCAGTGTCCAGTCTCGTAGCTCCATCAGACAGCCGACTTTGTCCGATCAGAGGTTCCTGCGCTCGGATACATGATCTGGAGCTGAACGGTGGTTTTGTGGAGGAACGATGGGCGAAGCAAAATGACACTGTTGACCGCGTGAAGCTGCAGACAGCCAACCGGACTGACTGGATTAGCAACGAGCTAACATTAGCCTCGTAGCTTCTATCCGACAGCCGGCTTTGTGCGATCAGAGGTTCCTGGAGCCTGCCTCGATGTCGGACTAGAAGCCGAAGATATCGGGGGACACTAGGGGTGGGCGATATGGCTCAAAAATTATATTGTGATATTTCAGAGTATTATCACGATAACGATAAATTTCGTGATATAACCCCCAAAAAAAATCAAATGTATTTATTTGACAAAATTAACTTAACATGTTGCTTTGCAGTATTATATAAAATTTTAAAAAACAACAAGGGGTAATTTTACTGAAATTACTTTATTTAGTAAAGTATTTAGTCTCCAAGTAAAACTACACCTGCACTTTAGTTTTTGTGGTGGTTTTTTAATCTATATTTTGTGCAGACTTTTTCAATCTAAATAACAGATCATTTTTAAAGTATATATTTTTTTCAGAGATTACCTGGCTAACATCAGTCTGTCAGGAGATGTGGCAGAGTGAAGAAATATGTTTATAAAAAATGTTACATACAGCTCCTTTAAATGAGCTGTAACTTCTACAAGTTGATCAGCTGACCCGGCTGAAACTTGTTCATGTTTCAGCTTCATCTGTTCATGCAGAACGTTTTTTTAACTGATCTGTGTCTGATGTGGACGGACTGTGGAGCCGCGTGTGTTTTAAGCAGCGGGGACGCGCAGCGAGACATGCAGCACCGAGCTGCGCGGAGCGGAGCAGGGCGGGGGAGGAGGGGACAGCTGTCTGTGCAGGCTGCAGAGCAGGGGGGAGAGAAGTTGAGACGCGCGCGCGTTGTTTTTAACATTCTAGCAGTAACTAATTAGCGTTTTACACCAGTAGACTGGTGGAGGGGAGGTGCGCAGTTGTTAATAAAGTGCTCGGGTGTTAAGGGGCGGGGCGCCCTGACGTATTACGTCATGAAATTAGCATATCATGATATAAGATTTTTGCCCGGGCAAGCTTTTTATACCGGTATTACCGGTAACGATATGATATGGCCCAGCCCTAGGGGACACCGAGCTTAACTTGAAGAAACAAAGCCGACAGCCTTTTTGGAGGTGCAGCTAAACCGGACTGCCCGGAGATGTCAGGCCTGGAGCAGCAGCCCCACCGCGCCGCGTGAAGCTGAGGGCTGGATTAGCAACGAGCTAACATTAGCCTCGTAGCTTCTATCCGACAGCCGGCTTTCTGCGATCAGAGGTTCCTGGAGCTTGCCTCGATGTCGGACTAGAAGCCGAAGATATCGGGGACACCCAGCTAACTTGGAATAACAAAGCCGACAGCCTTTTTGGAGGTGCAGCTAAACCAGACTGCCCATAGCTGCGGACTCGGAGGGGCTAGGCTAACAGGTGCAGCTAATGGCGGCACGCGCAGACGGCTTTCGGTAAGTTATTAAAACTTTTTTCTGGCTCCAAATGTATGAAGATAGCATACTAACAGTCCTTCCTGTAAAGGGTTTGGACTGCGTGGTGCTACAAAAAGCCTGGGAGCTCGAACGTAACGTAGCAGAGCGGAGGCAAACAGCTGCAGCTCAAAGTAAGAAATTAATTTTTTACATTTTTTACAAATGTTTTAAAGTGTTGGGATAGTTGAAATGCTTGGTAACGGTTCATTACCGCACATGTACGTATTCAGTGGCGGCTCGTGTGGTATTTATACCTATATACAGGTAGTCCCCGATTTACGCGATTTTCATGTTACGAGATAGTCGGAGGAACGGAACTCGCTCGTAAGTCGGGGACCACCTATATATGAAAAATAGGTGGGACACCTCCACTGGCACCATCCCCACTTTTTCCCTTCATCTTTTTCCTCGCCCTCACAAATCTGTCCCTGAGGCATTTCCATTTGGCTTTACAAACCGCAACGTCTTCCTTACCCACGTGAATAACGGGGTAACGTTCAAGTGGTCACAGCCACTTCATCCCACAAACTTTTTGTTCTTTGAACGTCCTTGTACTCTTTCATTGACGTATCATATAAATTTCGATGCTTTCTTATCTCCTCTAAAAGCCTCTCTTTGAAATTTGCCTCCATTTTCATTCACAAAAAGCGGGAAATGCAATCTGTGTCGCACAAAAAACAGTTAGATGTGAACACAGTTCCGGGCACACAGTTCTGTGCCGTTTATTGTGTGACACTGCATTTGCGTACGCGGTCGTAAAATTTGAGCTTTGTGCGTACATGCCCTGCGGGATACGCTTGTACCTCTGCGTAGTACATGCGTACAGCTGCGTACGGACATACGTACGCAGAGCTATACTGGGGGCTTAACAGTCTCAGGGTAGAAGCTGTTCCTCAGTCTAATGGTTCTACACTTAAAAACACAAACATTAAAACAATTCAGTTTATTAGTTTGGTGAGGGGGGGGGGGTGTTCCTCAGCTGCCTTTGGGACATCCTGGACAGGCCTCCAGTCCATCACAGGGACAGCGAAATGTGATGGCAGAACCTGCAGCCACAGTAAATAAAGGTGAAGTCGGTTCCTTTGACGAAGCTGCTGGAGTTTCCTGTAAGCAGCTGCATCAGATCAGATCAGATCAGATCTGGTTGGGCGGTGTCACGTTGATTGTTTTAATCTGATTTTTACATTTTTGTTTGGACAGGATTTGTTGTTGTAAATGCATTTCTTTTGTTTAGGTTGCTTTTAGCAGCAATTTGATTAGTTTGTTTTGTTGATAGCTGCCCTAGTGTCAGAATGGTCTGATCAGCCACTTTACAAGTTCCCTCCTGTTTCAGTCAGGGTTGGTGTTTTAGGCCCTGTTTACACGGACACTGTGTGGGGGAAACGGATGTTTTGGGTATGTTAATTAGGTGAAAAGTTTTGCGTTGACACTGTCGAATTCTGTGGATACGACTCTCTCCCCCTCCAACCCCCCGTCCTCATGATTTCACTGTAGTTACCATGCTGGGCCTTTAGATGGCGCTGTGATTTTTGGAACCTTCACTACTACGCATGCGCTGCCTGAGGTAAACAGTGCAGCTGCCTCGTCTGTTTTCCTCTCTGGCTAAAATCAGCTAACTACAAGTTGTTGTCAACAAGTTAACAACAAGTTAAAGCTGGAATTTGGACAAGAGTCAACAGATTTGAGTCAGTGGGACCCGCTTCATCTAACAAGCTGCACAGCAGACGCTGAGCCTGTGGACCAGAACCAGAACCGCTGAGTGGACTGTGGACCTTACCGGACTTTACTCCGTGATACAGCTGACTTACAGCAGGTAAATCAACGTTCTTAATATAATGTTTGCTTGTGTTTACTGATGAAGGATAAATCAAGATGAAGGATAAATCACTGTTATACACGTTAGTATGATTAAACCTATATTATTCACATGATCAAACCTATAGTAGAAGTGTTTCTATTCACAAATGTGTCTCATGTAACCACAAAGAGTTTTACATGTTCAGGTGTGCCAGCATTAATCTCACGGACCAAGCTGATGGACCAGGCCTCGACCCACGGGCCTCACCTCTATCTTTGCTGTTGGAGCTTGGGGGGAAATATATACAGCAACAATCAAAACAGCTGTAAACTCCCTCGGTAAAAAGAACGGTCTGCATTTAATAGTCATAAACTCACTAAAGGTGAGCAGTGTTTGTAGACCACAGCAGCATCCAGACACCATGCGTTGTTGATGTAAACTCATCTCCCTCTCTCGGCCTATCAAAGATAGGCCGCAACCACCAGCAGAGCACCAGGGGCCCCCGCAGAGGAACCCCATCCCAACACACCAGCGACACAGCTGGCACTAAATGAACTATATCTGCACATCAGTGAGCAACAAACAGCCCATCCTGATGCTTTTCTCATCACGGCTGGTGATTTCAACCATGCAGATTTAAAGAGTGTTCTTCCAAAAACATACAGAAACATAAACTTTGCAACAAGAGGAAACAACACCCTGGACCAGGTTTACACCACCATGAAAAATTCCTACAGAGCCATCCCCCTCCCCCACATTGGTGCTTCTGACCATATCTGTGTTATGCTAAAGCCAGCATACAGGCCACTGGTGAAAGTCACAAAACCAGTCCGCAAGCAGATACGAGTGTGGCCAGAGGGGTCTTCAGAGGCACTCCAGGACTGTTTTGACACCACAGATTGGAGTATGTTCAAAGAAGCTGCTACCACAAACAACACCACATGTCTCCAGGAGTACTCAGACACTGTATGTTCATACATCACCAAGTGCATTGATGATGTAACCAACCTTAAAACCATCACTGTTCGGGCTAACCAGAAGCCATGGCTGACAGCTGAGGTTCACAGACTCATGAAAGCCAGGAATGCTGCCTTCAAAGCGGGAGATCAGGTGGGCCTGAGGGCAGCCAGAAACAACCTGGACCGGGGCATCAGAAAGGCAAAGAAGCAGTATTCTGGGAAAATAGCTCACCGTTTCAAGGACAGCAGGGATACACGCAGTCTGTGGCAGGGAATACAGACCATCACAAACTACAAACCACCCCCCCAGACCTGTGACAGCTCAGCCTCTGCGCTGAATGAACTGAATGAGTTCTTTGCTCGGTTCGAGGCAAGTAACAGCACACCAGCACATAAACTCCCCCCCTCTCCTGATGGCCAGGTGCTGACGCTGTCCTCAGACAGCGTAAGGCGATCATTCATCAAGATTAACGCCCGGAAGGCCTCTGGTCCTGACAACATACCTGGTCGTGTGCTGAAGGACTGTGCAGGGGAACTCGCAGCGGTCTTCACGGACATCTTTAACATCTCACTGAGCCAGGCCATCGTCCCCACCTGTTTCAAAGCCACCACCATCATCCCTGTCCCAAAGAAGGCAACGCCCGCATGCCTCAATGACTATCGCCCAGTAGCACTCACCCCCATCCTGATGAAGTGCTTTGAACGGCTAGTCATGAAAAGCATCACATCTGTCCTCCCTGACTCCCTGGATCCCTTCCAATTTGCATACCGACCTAATCGCTCAACCGACGATGCCATCTCCTCTGCCCTTCACACAGCTCTCACACATCTGGACACGAAGGACTCCTATGTTAGAATGTTGTTCATCGACTTCAGCTCGGCATTTAACACCATCATCCCCCAACAGCTCATCCTTAAACTGGACAGTCTGGGGCTGAACACCTCAATGTGTAACTGGCTGCTAGACTTCCTGACCGGGAGACCACAGACAGTGCGGGTCGGGAGTAACACATCTAGCACCATCACATTGAACACAGGGGCCCCACAAGGATGTGTGCTGAGCCCCCTTCTATTCACCCTGCTAACACACGACTGCACACCATCGTACAGCTCCAACCACTTCATCAAGTTTGCGGACGACACAACAGTGGTGGGTCTCATCAGCAACAACGATGAGACGGACTACAGGAACGAGGTGAGCCGCCTGGCCTTGTGGTGCGGACACAACAATCTCACTCTCAACGTGGAGAAGACAAAGGAGATTGTTGTGGACTTCAGGAAGAAGGATGCCCAACATGCCCCTCTGACCATCAACAGCACCGCAGTGGAGAGAGTAGACAGCACCAAGTTCCTGGGAGTGCACGTCTCAAAGGACCTGTCCTGGAGCAGGAACACTGCAGCACTGGCAAAGAAGGCTCACCAGCGTCTCTACTTTCTCCGCAAGCTGAAAAGGGCTGGAGCTTCAACCCCCATCATGAGCACCTTCTACAGAGGTGCCATAGAAAGTGTCCTGACCAGCTGCATCACTGTGTGGTTTGGTGCATGTACTGCATCCTGCCGCAAGAGCCTCCAGCGCATTGTGAGAGCAGCTGAGAAGATCGTGGGCACCTCCTTGCCCTCACTGCAGGACTTACACAGCAAACGCCTCACTCGGAAAGCCCACCGCATGGCAGGTGATCCCACACACCCACTACACAGCTGCTTCAGACTGCTGCCATCAGGGAGGAGACTGAGGAGTCTCCAGGCTCGAACCAGCAGACTGAGAGACAGCTCTGTTCATCAGGCAGTCAGAATGCTAAACACTCTGCCTGCTCTGCCCCCCCTCCCATTTGAACTGCCTTAACACTAAAACTTTCTCACACATTATCACTCAACACAAAGTTTTTAACACTAGACTCTGTGTCATCAAACGGGTTTTCACTAAACTCTCGGTCATGTGCTCATACAGTTTGCACTACTTCTCATACTTGCACTAATGTCTGTATTACATCACTGCCTATAATCATAATACTGTTTACATTCTCTGTTTACATTTATTAATACTGTTTACTTTTATTACTACTGCTTACATGTAATTACTACTGTTTACATTTATTTACACTACTCTAATATCTACACCACTGCTGGTACATATACAGTGTGCTCTGAACGGTCTTATTTAGGGATGCCCAATGTGCCTTACTGCATATGCCACTTTTTGCCTCTATAACAACATCAACTACTACCTCATACATATACTGTGTACATTGACTCATACGCTGCTTTGCCACTTTGCAAATGTCAATGCTAGAAACCTTTAGTTTATTTTAGTTATACTTTTTATACTCTTTTTTTTATACTAGTATGCAAAAACTCAGGACAGTATTATGTTCATTAAATGTTTAATGTTTTAGTTTTAGAGTTGGTGTAAATTTTCATACTCTTATACCACTATGCAAAAAACTCAGGACAGTGTTAGTTTTACTATTTTATGCTTATGTCTATTATTATATGTTTCAGTGTTTCAATGTTTAGATGTTTACTGTTGCACCGAGGGACTGAGAGAAACGCAATTTCGGTCCTGTGTATGTCCTGTACAGTACATATTGCAGATCTGACAATAAAGTTGACTTTGACTTTGACTTGCTGATATATAATATTTTACTAGCCTTATTACATATGCCACTGTACCTCTATACCAATATCAACTACCTCATACATATACTGTGTACATAAACTTCATATGCTGCTTTGTCACTCTATTACAAATGTCAATGCCAGAAACTTTCATTTTATTTTATAGACATACTTTTTACACTTATACGTTTCGACTTCTGTCCAGAAGTCTTTTTCAATTCTGAATGAATTTCAGAATTGAAAAAGACTTCTGGACAGAAGTCGAAACGTTTTCTGCAACAAATAAAGTCCAGTTGATTCTGTATTGAACAGCTTTTTTGATTTTATGCTTATGTTTATTAAATGTTTTAGTGTTTTAGTAAATGTTTACTGTTGCACTGAGGGACTGAGAGAAACGCAATTTCAATCCTGTGTATGTCCTGTACATATTGCAGTTTTGACAATAAAGTTGACTTTTGATTTAAAGTGCAGGTGTAAATCAAGGCTGAGCTGATTAGGAGCAGTGCAAATGGGGCAAAAGTGCCTCGTCCTTACCCAGGGTCTGAGTTATTTCATTCCACAAATTTCTTGCTCTCTGAAAGTCCTTATATTCTCTCACTGACTTATCACATATATTTCTATGTTTTCTAATCTTCTCTGTGAGACGCTCTTCAAAAATTTGGCTCCATGTTCATCCACAAAGGGGGAAATGGGGTCGGTGTCGCACACGGTCGTAAAAATTGATCTTTGCACGGACATGGTTTGCGGGCATCTGCTTAGAGTCTATGTTGAGTCTAATCCGGTACGCGTGGACTTCTGTGGAAAGAAGTACCGGTATGTGGGAGCCTTATGACTAGGGCTGTAGTGATACAGTAATCTGATTTGATTTGATGATGATTTATTTGTTTTCTCAGGGACAGTGCACAACAATACATTGACATACAAAAACAGGAAAGATGCATTGTGCCAGGTTATAGTAATAATACTAATTTCCGCCTGTAGTCCCCGGACAGGTTGATGTTTAACAAGAGTAACGGATTTTTGTAAGTGGATGAGAAAACCATTAAACACAAATACAGACACAATATATACATACATATCATACCTCGCCCCTCAAATATACCATACATAAAAACTTTCAAAATTTCACCAGTTCTCTCACACACACACGCACTACCAGTTTGTTCACATACACACACACACACACACACACACACACACACACACACACACACACACACACACACACACACTCACACACACACACACACATACACATCATATATACATAATCACACTTCTTCAAACAAACCTACAAACTGTACTTTCACTCACACACAGTCATCACTGGTGGGTGCAAACCTGCTTTGATAAAAGCCATTTCCTTGTCAGATGTGCAAACGTTGGGAAACTTGTACATTTTATAATCTCAGTAGGCAGAATATTCCACTGACTCATGGCAACAACAGAAAAGACGGATTTAGCAAAAGAGGTCCTACATTTAGGGATGCTGCACTCTCCTCTAGAGGTCGCCCTTGTGACTCGAGTTGTTTTTTCTGAGTTCAATATGACAAACCTTCTTAGAGGAGGAGCAGCCATACCATGGATGATTTTAAAAAGTAGACAAATATTTGCATGAAATATTAAATTGTCAAAGTTTAAAAGATCATATTTGAAAAGAATATGACAGTGGTGATATTGTCTGGATTTCCTATCATGAATTTTTATTGCACTTTTGAACATTGATTCAAGAGGCTTTAGAGCTGTTTTACTAGCCTGTGACCAGCTAGTCATGCAATACAGAAAACGCGAGAAAATCATAGAGTTTAAGTACATATATGATGCCTCAGTAGTAAGAGATCCTCGTATGTACCTGAAGTTCACCAGACTAAATTTTAAAGAGTTGCGCAGTTTCTTTACATGGTCTCTAAAATTCAAATTTGAGTCAAGGGTAACACCTAAATAGGTAAAGTTGTTTACGATACGATACACAATATTCTGCTCACGATACGATATATATTGCGATATTCAGCAAACAATACAATTCAATACAATATTGTGATTTTCTGAAAGATTTTACAGGGTATATGCAGAAATTCTAGAGTTGAATTTAATACCTTTTAATACCTTTTAATACCATCAAAATATATTTTAATACCATGAAGGCACTGAGCTGTAACCGTAGCGGCAACCTGTTGTACTTCAGTTCAGAGCAACTAATTGTAAAGTGATAAGATTACTGTCATTTCCTTCCTAAACGTTGGAAGTACATGTAGTTTTATAACAATTACTGGATACAGTACATCAATTTGCTTCTTGCCTAAAAGCACTGACCTATTTGTTATTTCAATCTAACCCAAGAGAAAATTTTAATTGTTCCCACACATAGCATATCTCTAATGGCAAATGAAAAACGGTAAACTTGAAAACAGAACAGTTTAGTTAAAATAATTCAACACTGAACACATGCATAATTCAAAAAGAGAGGGAGAAAAATAATAACTACTGTATTTTTCATCCTGTAAGTTGCAGTTTTTTGCATAATTTACATGCCTTGCAACTTATAGGACGAAGTGACATATTTATAGATTTTTTCCCCCCATATTTATAAACCATTTGACTGAAATATGACCGTTTCCATTCATTCTGACTGAAAAAAAAAAAAAACAAAAAAAACAGCAGTTCCTGATGGCCCCATAGTAGTAATAGTGTATGGCATGCTGTTGGCTGTTGTATCATGTAATAGGAAAACGTGCCTATAATGACAAATTAAAAAAAGTTCAAGACAAAAACAATTGGACTTTATTTATTATACTATTTATTATACTTTATTGATTTTTTTTCTTGCACTTTTTAGAATTCACTATGTCCTGGATGACTGAGAATCTTCACTAGCTATTAATGACTCAATTGGCCTGCCATACTCTCCCCACCTTTCTGCTCTCTGCTTGGAACGTTCAATCCAGCAGCCAGCTGCACCGCCCCGGTGAAATGCAGCTAGTTTGACCATTAAAGTGCATTTATTCAGAAAATGATAGACAGAAAAACACCTCTGCTATAATTTCGAGCTAACAAATAATTGTTTAGGTAATTTTATTGTTAAATGTCGGCTAAACGAGCCGCGCTCCTTTTTCCTGTTTCTCACCGCTGAGCGATCACGGTGCACACAGGCAGCGAAACTTTTTTTTAAAAAATAAAGCAGATTTAACCATTAAAGTACATTTATTAAGAAAACGTTAGACTGAGACTGTTCAAACCCCAGTCACGGCATAACTTGTGGTGTGTTTGAGCAGCACACCTCATCCCAATTGCTCCCCGGCGCGCTTTCTATAGCTGCCCACTGCCCCACCTGGTGGTGATTGGGTTAAATGCAGAGTCAAATTTCGTCTTGTATGGAAACATACACAGATGACAAAAATGTGACATTATTATTATTAACTTTGCTATAATTTCGAGCTAACAAACAACTATTTAGGTACATTTCTTGTTAAACCTCGCCCAGCTGTAGGTGCGCGCGCACACTGACCGACGATATGACGTCATTGTTTTAGCTAAGGTCCTACTCGGAACATAAAATTAGAAAAGATAAATAAATTCACAGACCTTTATTTAGACGAATATAGTTGTGTAGGTTTAAACAAATTTAATACCTCGTCAGATGACATTTATTACTTTTTAATACTTTTTAATGGCCTTAATTTGTGTTAATTTCATTTACTTACTCATTTACTCATTAATTTAATACCTCGTCAGATGACGTTTATTACTTTTTAATACTTTTTAATGGCCTTAATTTGTGTTAATTTCATTTACTACCTTTTAATACCTTTTACAATCCCGCGGATACCCTGTTTTAAAGGGAAAGAGTGATTTTGGTGACATTTTGAGACTGTTATAGACTTGGATTCAATTAATTTAACTGAAAACTGATTAAAAGCACCAACTACACAATACTTGGCTCTGGTTGGACATAGACACAGACTTTAAGTCGACAGCTGGACAAAATGAATCAAAGAAGTCATGAGAAAACATGTTTCTTTCAATTGAAACAGTAAAAACTGTAGCTTACATGCATTTGTAAAGTAAATAAAGTGCACCAAGTGCCCTGCTCTGAATAGTTTGAAACCTTTTTAACCTCGACACTTAACATCTGAAGGAATCACTCTTAGTGCTTGGTAAGTAAACCAGTAATATGACTTCTCCAAAACAGTCTACCAGTGTTAATTTTGTCGACTAATTGTCGACTAAATGTTTTCATTGATTTGTCGACTAAAATTAGACTAAAACAAAAAAATTCTGATGACTAAGTAATGACTAAAACTAAATGATGTTTTAGTCACATGACTAAGACTAAAACTAAATTAAAAATAGCTGTCAAAATTAACACTGGATTCAAGTACTGCTTGTAGTTTTACTGTTAAAAGCAAGGTTAGACAAATAATGTTTGAAAAAAGTTTTATTTGTTGTTGTATGTATTGCATATTAATATTAATATTATGGTTAAAACATTGTTTTGTTTTAGTAACTACAGAGAATTGATGAAAAGTTTTTACTATGTATAACTTAGTCGACTTAATTGACTGTAGATTTAGTCGACTAAATGTTTTCATTGATTTGTCAACTAAAATTAGACTAAAACAAAAAAAATTCTGATGACTAAGTAATGACTAAAACTAAATGATGTTTTAGTCACATGACTAAGACTAAAACTAAATTAAAAATAGCTGTCAAAATTAACACTGT
>JBBPBX010004541.1:25158-36396 GCA_038048925.1 Garcialebias charrua | reverse complement strand
TCAAACGCCGCTCAACTCACCTGATTGGTTGGTGTGTCAACCAATCAGGGAGAGTCGGGGGGAGAAGAGAGGGGGCAGGGGGAGAGTCCCTATGTGACGCGGAAACGAGGGTGCGCGCGCACTATGTGACGTATTGTTTGTCGGAAAAAAAAAGAAAAGACCCGCGAGGTCGTGGACTATGGAAGAGAAACTCATTGTAGCTGTGTGTTCGCGACAATTCCTTCACGACCAGTCAAGTCTGCTCGACAGAGACGGAAATAAAAAGCTCCTCCTCGCCTGGCGGAGTGCAGTGAGGACTCCGTGCGCAGGGCTCTGTATACCGGTAAGCTCCTCCCACACACCCAGCAGCTTCTTGGCGTCTGGCGTTCAGCTCTGGACATGCTGCATTCACAAGTGCGTCCACTTGCGTGCGTGAGGAGCTTTTTGGAGGTTGAAAACGCTGCTTGGTGTGACTACACCATTAGAGGTGGAGCAGCTCGGTGGTGCGTAAGCGCCAGTGTATCTTTCTGTTTTATACTTTTTAGATTTTAATGTCGAATATTTATTGTTTTAGGCCCCTGCTGTTTGTCCTTGCTGTGTGTTTGCTGCTGTCCGGATGGTCCCGACTGGTTCTGCCCTCCATCTGGGTCGTTCGACTGCCGACTGGTCCTGTGTTGGTGTTCGCTGTCTGGACGGTGTGGAGCAGGCTGCATCACGCGTCCTACGGGCTGAACTGGACCGATGTCCAGCTCAACTAACTGAACGGGTGTCGGCTGGAGTGGCGTCTCTTCCGGAGCGACAGATCAGACCAGGGTGGACTTTGGACTGTCGTGTGATCATAAAAGGATCCCTCCAGGCGGTGACTGAATACTGTTTTGGTGTGGGAAATGTGTGTGTGTATGATTTTCTTTCCTGTTTTATACTGATATGAATTGCACTTTTTAACTGAGCGAGAACTGCCTTTTAAAACTGTAACTATTTAGTATTTTATGTAATTAAACAATTGTGGTGCCAGTGTGTGAATCTGTCTCAAGCCTCCTCTGCAACGGGTCTATGTGCCTGAAGGGTAACTTTTAGTAAAGTTTTAACCAAATTCACTTTTTTTTTTATTAAAAATAGATTATTTATAAACTAAAGTTCCCTATTTTTATCCTTACCCGTCCGGCTACATTATATATTGAACTGGGCTGTCATGAAAGAGTCCAGACTGAGGAGAACCTCACACATGTTCAGTCTGTCATATTTCATAAACATAACATCATTCTTACCACGCCAGTGTAATATCTGAGCCCAACCACTGTTCCCCTCAGGCTTCCAAACTGCACACTGCCGTCCGCCTCCTCAGACGAGGCGGCCCTGATGGCCTGGGTCAGGGTCTCCGGACTGGTCCCAGTGAAGTCCTCCTCATCGTCAGAGTCCCAGCCGAACCTCCACCAGCGGTTAGACATTATAGTCACGCTGAAAGAAAACAGTCACTTTATCGCAAGTTTAACTCATCTCTCCTGGTCGGCTTCAGGTCAGATAGAAGGAACCATACCATACCATACCATTTTATTTATAAAGCACTTTAAACAGGAACAAGTCCACACCAAAGTGCTGGACAAACAAACACGCAACAGGTAACACAGACAATGAAGTACAACACGAAAAACATAAAAACATTGCAGATCATAAATCAAACGATCCAGTACACATCAGCTGGCATTGAAAGCAATGGAGTAGTAGTGAGTGAAGATGTGTGAGCATGTAAATACAGTAACAACAGTTTTCAAAAGTTTAAATTAAAAAACCATTCTTACTGTTAATTCTCACTCTCTCGGCTGTCGTACACTTCGCTAAGATGCTAGGAGCTCGATGTTCCTGAAGCGGGAACTTCGTTGATGTTTGGATTTGAGCTGAGTCATCAAGCTAACATCAGTCAATTTTACACTTCCGTTTGGAATCTTCAAAATAAAAGCTTGGGCCTGCGTGACCTAAAAGTTTTACTTATACCGTACTGTACAGTTTTGATATGTGAAGGCATAACATTTTAATTTATTTTACAAAAACCTCTTTGTATAAAATACAGATATAACTGACTAAAACACAACCAACAAACAAAACAATTTATTTATGTTTTTTCAGTCAAGGCTTTTTGGAAATTGTCTCTTTCATTGTATTTGTTCATTAACGTTGCAATGTTTTATACTTTGCATTATATTTACACTGGATGTGCAAAAAAATGCTGAATCATAAAAACGGTAAGCAAAAATCTGCTACTGAAACAACAGATCCATCCATAGTTTGTGTCAATATTATCCATCCATCCATCCATCCATCCATCTTACCACTTCTTTCTTTTCAGGTCATGGGGGCCACTGGTGCCCATATCCAGCAGTCATTGTGTGAGAGGTGGGGGACAACACCCTGGACAGGTCTCCAGTCCATCACAGGGACAGAGAGAGACAAACAACAATTCTCACTCACCAGTCAGCCATGTTTTTGGTCTGTAAAAGGAAATCCATGCATGAATAAAGTGAACAACAAGACAGTTGGAGTCAGTCTCTCCACCATCACAGACATCTCCACCAGCAGATTTAGGAAAAGAGCCACCTGCATCATGAAGGACCCCATTCACCCAGCACATACACTTTTTGCCCCACTCCCCTCAGGAAGGAGGTTGTGCATCATTAAGTGTAGAACCACTAGACTGAGGAACAGCTTCTACCCTGAAGCTGTTAAACTCATGAATATCTGACCAGGATAATCACTGTAAGAAAAAAACAGAAAAATCACTGTAATTACATGCACTATTTGGTGATATGCAACATATATCTGTGCTGTTGATCTCATTCTGCTGCTGATCTCATGCTGCTGGTGCTGTTGATCTCAGGCTGCTGTTGATCTCATGCTGCTGTTGATCTCATGCTGCTGCTGATCTCATGCTGCTGCTGATCTCATGCTGCTGCTGATCTCATGCTGCTGCTGATCTCATGCTGCTGTTGATCTCATGCTGCTGTTGATCTCATGCTGCTGCTGATCTCATGCTGCTGCTGATCTCATGCTGCTGCTGATCTCATGCTGCTGCTGATCTCATGCTTCTGGTGCTGTTGGTCTCATGCTGCTGTTGATCTCATGCTGCTGCTGATCTCATGCTGCTGCTGATCTCATGCTGCTGCTGATCTCATGCTGCTGCTGATCTCATGCTTCTGGTGCTGTTGGTCTCATGCTGCTGTTGATCTCATGCTGCTGCTGATCTCATGCTGCTGCTGATCTCATGCTGCTGCTGATCTCATGCTTCTGGTGCTGTTGGTCTCATGCTGCTGTTGATCTCATGCTGCTGCTGATCTCATGCTGCTGTTGATCTCATGCTGCTGATGATCTCATGCTGCTGCTGATCTCATGCTGCTGCTGATCTCATGCTGCTGCTGATCACATGCTTCTGGTGCTGTTGGTCTCATGCTGCTGTTGATCTCATGCTGCTGCTGATCTCATGCTGCTGCTGATCTCATGCTGCTGCTGATCTCATGCTGCTGATGATCACATGCTTCTGGTGCTGCTGATCACATGCTGCTGTATTCATTCATATCTATGTGCTCACCAGACTCATGTTCGGCTGCTGTTGATACACTGTACTATTGTTTTACAATATTAATGTTTAATGTATATCCCGGTCCGGGGCCTTTCTGGGTGGAGTTTGCATGTTCTCCCCGTGCATGCGTGGGTTTCCTCCGGGTACTCCGGTTTCCTCCCACAGACCAAAAAACATGCTTGTTAGGCTGATTGGTGACTCTAAATTGACCCTAGGTGTGAGTGTGAGAGTGGATGGTTGTTTGGTGTGAGTGAGACAGGTCCCTCTTGTAAATGAGTCCCCGTGACTCAACGAGGCTAGCTTGTATAAATAAAGGTTGAATGAATATCACTGAATATCTTAGATCCTTACTGTATCTTTAGATTTTTTTTTTTCATTTACCCTTTATTTATCCAGGTAGTCTCATTGAGCCACGAGAACTCATTTTCAAGAGAGACCTGTTTTAGGGAGCAGTGGGGGTTAAGGGCCTTGCTCAGGGGCCCAGAGTGGGTGAAGGAGGGTGGAGGCAGGTGTGGGTGTTTCACCTTTTTCCACCCACATTTTTTGGTTTTGTTAGATACATATATTTTGCCATTTTTGGGTGTAACTGGGACTTTGCGTACACAGTTTCTTTCCACTTCATGTACCACATGTGATGCAAATGGCAATCAAGATGACTAGACTCGACTTTTTTTAAGTTGGCATTATAATTGTCAGACCGTCATGATCTTATTTTGAAAATACATTTTACGTCGTTCCTGCGAGTTGTACTTGACGTAATGCGCACAACCACATGCGCACAACTGATTAGAATTTTCGCAACCAGTCTTGTGTCTGGAACATGACATCAGGAAAGCCCAGATTAATAAAGAAAGTGTGGTAGCTGTGTTTTTTGATGTAGAGAAAGCGTATGACATGATGTGGAGAGAGGGGCTACTTATAAAAATGAAAAAAATGGGAATCACAGGACGAATGTTTAATTGGGTAAAACATTTTCTGTCTGACAGACAAATACAGGTAAGAATAGGACAAGTTTACTCAAACAAATACTATATAGAGAACGGGACGCCGCAGGGGAGTATAGTTAGCCCTCTATTTTTCTCCATAATGATAAACGACATGTTTGATGACGTAGAAGTAGGAATGGGGAGATCATTATTTGCTGATGATGGCGCTTTGTGGAAGAGAGGCAGAAATCTACAGTTTATTCTAAAAAAGGTGCAGGAAGCAATAACAACAGTTGAAACATGGTCTAATAGGTGGGGAGTTAAATTTTCTGTGGACAAGACAAAATCAGTAATTTTCACAAGAAAAACCATACCTAACAATACTGAACTCAAGTTATATGGAAAAGTAATTGAAAGAGAAAAACATTTTAAATTTCTGGGTATCTGGTTTGATATGAGACTTACATGGACAGTGCACATCCAAAAAGTTACAGATAAATGTAAAAGAATTTTAAACGTCATGAGGTGTTTGACAGGAAAAGACTGGGGTGCAGACAGGAAGGCTCAAAGGACCATCTACACAGGATTAATCAGATCAATAATAGACTATGGGAGTATCGTTTATAGTTCAGCTTCAGAAACAAATTTGGAAAAGTTAAACAGTATTCAGTATCAGGCATTAAGGATTATTACCGGGGCATTCAAAACAACACATACAGGATCAATATTGGTAGAAATGGGAGAACCACCACTGAATATTAGAAGAGAACAATTAGCGTTAACATACTGGGCAAATCTGAAAGGACACGAACAAAACCATCCAACACAGGAAGTATTGAAACCATGCTGGGAAAAAGATAAGAAACTCATAAAAAGCTTTGGTTGGACCATAAACCAAAAATCAACGGAAATTCAAGTGGATGATCTTAATGTCAGCCCAACAGTTCCACTTTCAAACGTACATCCATGGTTATTCACAGATCCAACAGTGGACTTAAAAATGTTGGAACAAACTAGAAATGGAGTAAACTTCAACACAGTTATTGAACGCATCAATCACTATTACGGGTATGTAAAAATATATACAGACGCTTCAAAGAATACAGCGGAACAATTGGGGGCTGCATTCATTATACCAGAGTTTGGTGTTAAAGTAGGGAAGAGATTAAACGACAAATTATCGGTATACACAGGAGAACTGACCGCGATATTATTGGCAGTTCATTGGATAGAAGATAATCAACCACTCAGATCAGTCATATGTTCAGATTCCAGTTCATCAGTAATTAGTTTAAAAAACGGTTGTTCAGAAAGCAGACCAGACATATTGACAGAAATACAGCAGACACTATTCAGAATTAACATGATGGGATTAACAGTTGCATTTTTGTGGATTCCAGCACACATAGGGATAAGAGGTAATGAAATGGCAGATAAAGTTGCAAAGGAGGCTACCAAAGCCAATTCGGTGGAAATGGATGTAAAATTCAGTCGGGCAGAAGTAAAAAGTATCACAAAGCAGAGAATGAGGGAAAAATGGCAAAAGCAATGGGAAGAGGAAAGAAAAGGTCGATGGTTCTACAGCATTCAACGTAAAGCTGGAGAAATGCGGAGCGCTGAAAGACACAGAAGGGAAGAAACTGTCATCTCAAGACTCAGATTTGGACACACAGGATTGAACAGGACACTATTCATCATTGGGAAACATAACACGGGTAAATGTGACTACTGTGGAGAGGATGAGACCATTCAGCATGTGCTAATGATCTGCCACCAGTACCATCATGAAAGAAGACAAATGATTCATAGACTCAATGCAATAAACGTCAGATACGACCCTGTAGAGTTGCTACAACTAAACTCAAGTTCTGCAAGCACCAACATTTTGTTAAAATACTTGAAAAGGACTCATTTGTTCAACAGAATCTGAGCAATATTTATTTATTTATGGAGAGTTTTTTTTTTTTTTTTTTTTTTGAGCGCTATTTCAGTTCATATCCTAAACAGCAGATGGCGGTAATGCTTCAAAATCTTGTTAGCCAACCGCCAAAGAAAACCCAAGAAGAAGAAGAAGAAGAAGAAGAAGAATTTTCGCAAGCGCTACGGATGCCGCAAAGGTTCGGACTTCTGGCTTTCTTCTTCAGCGAGGTTCCGCTTCCTCTGGCAGGTTGCTCCCCGGACCGAACCGAGCGGAGAACCGTGCTGGGAGAACCGGGGGGAGACGCCTGAATGAGCCTGTGCTTCGCCCACAGCCCGCTTCTTCTGAACAGCTCTCACCTGCTCGTTTTTACTCACTGACAGCAGCTAGTGCCGGTAAGTTGAACCCAAACCGTCTCCGTCATTTATGGAAGTTGAAGAACTTCTTCCACATTTTCAAAGTCCCGTTTCCTTAAAAGTGGTGAAAGTTTAAAGCAGCGCAGATGAGAATACACTTCTTTTATCCTGTGTATGTCCTGTACATAATTGCAGTTCTGACAATAAAGTTGACTTTGACTTTATAGTTAAACTGTTTATTTTCGGTTCAGTGACAGAGTCTTTGTACACAGATGAGTATAGTTTTCCATCATGTATGGCCACATTCTTTTGCTTCTTGTACGTCATTATTTAGAAATGATAAACCTTCATGATAAGCTCATTATGAAATCAAACTGTTCATGGAAACTAATATCATCTGGGTAGACTTGGCTGAAGTCTGCCAAAGAGATCAAAACTAAATTAACACTAAAACAACAAAAGGCTAGCTAAAAGTAGTAATAGGTTTGTTGAATACGATGCTTTCCACTACAGGTGGTCCCCGACTTGCGAACGAATTCTGTTACTTGACGTCGCAAGTCGAATTTTGTTGTAAGTCGGAAAATACGTCCAAACTGCACCTTATCCGTACAATACTGTATTTTACCAAGCACTTAGCCTATCCTAACACATTACCCTACATAATTGTCAAAAAACACCTACATTTCAGAGCCACAATGAAGGGAAACAATAGTTAATTTCTTACTCTGGACTGGTGGTGAAGCCATTTCCTCGTTCCTCCCTCCCTCCACCGGATTCTCCATTCGTTTACGTTGTAAAACCGCCGTCCATAAAACAGCTACTTTTCCACAGCTGCTGCCTGTTTCTGCCTGTCCAGCTCTATCCGTATGCCGGGTTCCCACCGAACGCGTCAAACCGCTCCCAACGCACCGTGTTTGCTGCTTGTCAACAGATGTCTGTTCACACCGAACGCGTCTGCAGACGCGCAGTGGGAGCAGCGTCTGGCTCCTTTTCCGGTCGGGTTTGTTTTGTTTTCAGCTGTACGTGAGCCTCGTTACTACTTGAGTGGGTTTTCTACGAGCCTAACTGCAGCTCTGAAGGTCTTTGTTGAGATTAAAACGTTTCTTAATGTTTGGGGTGATCGTACGCTCGAGCGGACAGAGGCAACTGTAAAAATGCCAAGTTTCTTACCGGAGGCTGGTTTCTTCATGGAGGCTGTTGGGCTAAGTTTAAAAAGTCCAAAAACAGTCCCGTCGTTGTTGCGTCATCACATAGCAGAGGCTCTCCCGATTGGTTGCTGCGACGCGTCGAGCAGCCAAAGTTCAAATGAATGAACTTTGGCTGCTCGACGCGTCGTCTGCTTTGGACGCGTGCGTGCGTGCATGGGAAAGAACTGCCGCACGCTGCCGCGCTGCTTGAAATGCTCAAGACGCGCCGCCCCTGGCCGCGCCTCCACATAGACTTTGCATGTAAAGTGGCTGCTTCGGCGGCGCGAAACGCGTTTGGTGGGAACCCGGCATAACCCAGTACCCTACATAATTAAAAAACACATACATTTAGGAGCCATAATGAAGGGAAAAAAAGAGTTAATAACCTACTGGTATGCTGGTGAAGCCGTTTTCTTTTGTCCACCCGTCCTGTTTATAATGATGTTTTTCTATTACATTTGAGCTTAGTGTATTACTAGTTGATGTTTTTTTTTTTCTTAGTTAATCCTAGATGTTATTACTGTTTTTCTCTTGCATTTGTTGTTGGATGTAACTGGGACCCTGTGTACATAATCTCGTTTTCATCACATGTACCACATGCGGTGCAAATGACAATAAAGACTCTCTGACTCTGACTCCACTGTAATCTCCATTCGTTTACGTTGAAAAACCGCTGTCCATAAAACGGCTACTTTTCCACAGCTGCTGCGTGTCTAGTTCATGTATCCAAAAGCAGCAACCTATGATGGTCCGTCGAAAGCCGGCCTCCTCATCCCTGGAGCTGTGAGACTTCCACAGAGTTCACTGAGCGTTTCCAGCTCATGTATCCGAAAGCAGCAACCTCTGATCGGACACGGTCCGTCGAAAGCCGGCTGTCTGTCCAGTTTGCTCCAACAAGTTTTGTAGCATCCGCAGCTAACCGGAAACTGGCGAAAACTGCTGGAAATTGCGTAAATCGGCTTCATAATAATAATAATAATAATACTTTATTTATAAAGCCATTTAAAACAACCACAGCTGCAACAAAGTGATTTACACATAAAATCAAGAACATTTAAACACATAAAATAAGATTTTTCAAATTTTTTATTTTAAATTTTTTAATGAGATGCGTGACGTAACCCTGAAACGTCGTAAGTCGAGGCCGTCGTAAGTCGAGGACTACCTGTATTGTATTTGTGTTTGCATTACTTTGTGAAGCGGATGGTTACATACTTATAAAAGCAATAAAGGCGGAGCCTCTTTCCTTTTCGTTCTGTGTGTTCGGCCAGAGCAGGGCAGTGTGGCTACCAGTAGAGTTGATGATGATGTCTCCTATGTGTTTCATAAGTGAGTTAATATGCATTCACAAGGTACAGATGATGACGGGGATTCTAGGAGTTCCCGTGGAAATAGTAGGAGATCTGCAACAGAAGAACCAACAGGTTATGGGCCCATGGTATGGCAGTGCACGGAAGGGGATTGCTGCCGCGGTTTGACGGAGACAAAGCCCGTTACCACATTTGGGAAGCAAGGTTTTTAGCGTACTTAATAAATATCGGTCTCAACAAAGCTATCCTGGGAAGTGTGCTAGCAGCGGGAGCTGATGTACAAGAAGCTACGGAGATCGGTGGGAAAAATGAACTGGCATATGTAGAAATGTGTGGTTGTTTGGATGATAAGACGCTAACGCTAATCCTCTACGAAGCACCAGATGACGGTAAGAAAAGCCTAGAAATATTGAGACGCCATTTTGAGTCCGAAGAAAAGCTGCAAATTGTTGGGCTATACACAGAGCTAACAAATGTGCTAATGGCTGAAGGAGAAGCTTTAGCGGACTATGTAACCCATGTTGAAAAGATAGTTGACGTGTTAAATAGAGCTAAAGAGACCCTTAGTGATGCATTTCTGACGGCGATGGTGTTAAAAGGTCTCACGGATGATTACAACCCATTTTCTGTGCATGTCACTCAGACAAAAGAAACGCTAACTTTCAACGAGTTCAAGGCGAGGCTGAGGAGCTTTGAATGCACACTGTGCTACTGCAGCAGGCCCCGAACAGACGAAGTAATGACTGCAAATTACAAAGCGTCCAAACCAAAGTTTAAAGAGAAGAAATATTTAAACGGAGAATGCTTTATTTGTGAGAAAATGGGGCATAAAGCAAATGACTGAAGAAACAAAGACAAGAAAACTCGTGTGCAGGGGGATCAACGCACAAAACAGTAACAAGGTTGCCGCCATTACAGACACTGGACAACGAACTGTTTGTGTTAAGGACGGGCATAAAATCACGAATGAAGAAGAGATGTTTGTGCTTCGGTTGAGTAAATGGCAACCTCACAGCACACAACAGCAAGGTCTACTGGTTGACAGCAGTGCATCTGCCCACATCATGACTAACGAGAGTGCTTTCATCAAATTTGAAGAGACTTTCCAGCCCAAGAACCACATCATGCAGCTGGCGGATGGAACACGGATCACCGGCAGTGTCCTGAGGAAAGGAGACGCGTAGATTGAGCTGATCGACTGTGACGGGAAAGTTGTGAGTGTCATGCTCACGAATGCACTCCTGATTCCAGGATACAGTACCTACAAAACATCCTATCTGTGGATGTAGCAACTTTGAAAGGAGCAAGATTCAACTTTGAGAAGAATAACAACAAAATTATCCTTCCTGATGGCACAACGTGTAAAATGAAGGTAAAAGACAGATTGTACTACTTATACATTGTCACAGAGAAAGATGCAAATGGTGAGGACTCCTGCAATGTATCTTTGGATCTAAAAACATGGCATGAGATAATGGGCCATTGCAACTATGATGATATTGTAAAACTTGGAACAGTTGTAAATGGTATGAAAATCAAAGACAAAACTTCCAGACCCAACCAATGTGAAATTTGCCTAGAGGGTAAATTTTCACAAATCAGAAACGGACAAAGTGATGTGAGGGCCAAAGAGCCATTAGAGCTAGTACATACAGACCTGGGTGGACTTATTTCACCAGTCATTTGAAGGGTACAAATATGCCATCACTTTCACTGATGACTTTTCTGGTGCCACCTATGTGTACTTCCTTAGGAACAAAAACAAGGCAGTTGAGGCAACTAAGCAGTTCTTGGCAGACACAGCGCCTTACGGTGAAGTAAAACACCTCAGATCTACAACGGGACAGAATTTGTGTCAGAGTAGTACCAGTCATTGAGGGACAATGCTATAAAACATGAGAGGTCAGCGCCTTACTCTCCCTATCAAAATGGGACTGCAGAGAGGAATTGGTGCACATTATTTGAAATGGTACGATGCATGCTGATTGAGT
>JBBPBX010004541.1:0-16997 GCA_038048925.1 Garcialebias charrua | reverse complement strand
TTTCGGCTTTTCCTGCGTTAGGGGTCGCCACAGCGAACTAGTCGCATGAAGATTTGGCAGTTGTTTTTACGCCGGATGCCCTTCCTGACACAACCACAGACCACCGAGCAACCACAGCCCTCTGTGTGGAGCAGAGAGCTGATATCTAGGGTTCCCGGGGGAGCAGATGTGGGTTAAGGGCCTTGCTCAAGGGCCCAGAGTGGGGCAGATGAGGGTGGAGATAGGTGTGACCACTTCACTTATCCCACCCACATCTTTGATGTTGTCGGTACCGGGGCTTGAACCGGCGACCTTCCGATCACAAGCGCACCTTCTTAACCTTTGCGCCACCACTCCCCATTATATCCCACATTATAAAATAAGTTTAGGAAATTGAATGTTCGAGGACACCACTTAAGAAAATATAACGTTTAATAGGAAAAGTTTGAAGTGACAAACAGAAGTAACAAATTTCCATCTGGTGTCTCACGTCTTCCTCCAGAAGATGACACAGGTTGTTGAATTCTGGTGATTTTCTTCTGTTGACTGTAAAAGAAAAATGTGATTAATTTAGTCCAGAAACTGTTTTTTTTTTTTAAACAACACAGTGTGATCACAACATGTTCATATACTAAATGTATCCTGTTGGAGTTATTTGAAATAAAATTCAATGTGTTATAGACATAAATGTGTCAAGCTACCTCCATTAATTTTCTCCCTTGTACTTTGTATCACATATTATCAATTCTATCAAAAACCACATAGCTGATATTTTTCAAAAAAATATAGTGTGATCACAACATGTTCATATACTAAATGTATCCTGTTGGAGTTATTTGAAATAAAATTCAATGTGTTATAGACATAAATGTGTCAAGCTACCTCCATTAATTTTCTCCCTTGTACTTTGTATCACATATTATCAATTATATCAAAAACCACATAGCTGATATTTTTCAAAAAAATATAGTGTGATCACAACATGTTCATATACTAAATGTATCCTGTTGGAGTTATTTGAAATAAAATTCGAATTTTTATAATTTATTTTCGTAGTGCACGCACAGGTTTGGAAGAAGTCAAAGCGAAACTACTTTAAATGCAGCAGATTTGACCACTACGTGACAATATTAAAGCGTGGTTGAGCTCAGCAACCCTCGTACTATAAAGTCAGCTATGAAATATATTTTATATCTGTTCATTGAGCTACATTTTAAAGACATTAATTATTTACATATATATGTAACTTATCATTTTCAACAGGAATATTTCCAGATAATATGAAAGTAGCTAAGGTAGTTCCTCTTTTTAAAAATGGTGATAAATGTGTGTTCAACAATTATAGACCTATATCCTTGTTACCACAGTTTTCTAAAATTCTTGAAAAACTATTTGTGAACAGACTAGATCAATTTATAGACAAACAAAATATTCTAAGCAACAGTCAATATGGGTTCAGAGCTAAAAACTCTACATCAATGGCTCTCATGGAATTAATGGAACAAATAACAACTGCTGTCGATCAAAAACAATATTGTGTCAGTATTTTTGTTGATTTAAAAAAAGCATTCGATACTATTGATCACACCATTCTCCTTGAAAAACTGAACAAATATGGTATTAGAGGACCAGCATTACAGTGGGTATCTAGCTATTTGAAAGATAGGAAACAATTTGTACAAATAAATGATGTAAGATCTGACCTCTGTAATATCACATGTGGAGTTCCCCAGGGCTCTGTGCTTGGACCAAAGCTATTTATTTTATATGTGAATGACTTGGTAAATGTGTCAGGACTCCTTAAATGTATACTTTTTGCTGATGATACCACATTTTTCTGTTTAGGTGAAGATATAGAACAAATGTTGGAATTGATAAAGACAGAATTTACCAAAATACAAACTTGGTTTAAAATCAATAAATTATCATTAAATCTAGAAAAAACTAATTACATGATATTCAGTAATAAAAAGAAAACTGTTGATGTTCCACTCAAAATTGAGGGTGTTGAGATTTGTAGAGTGAGTGAGGTGAAGTTTTTGGGTGTTATTATTGATGACAAACTGACATGGAAACAACACATAAATTCTGTAAGAATAAAAATAGCTAAATCGATTGCAGTACTATACAAGGTCAGAGACCTATTGAATGATAAAGCTCTGTATTTGTTGTATAACACAATCATTGTTCCACACTTAATCTATTGTATTGATGTTTGGGGGAAAGCGTGTAAAACAATCACAAAGCCTATTTTTGTATTACAGAAAAGAGCTGTAAGAATTATCACTAGAAAACATTACTGTCATCCATCCAGTACATTATTTTATCAACTGAAATTATTGAAATTCCATGATTTGGTTGATTATAATATTTTATCAATTATGTATAGGGCTCAAAATAACGATTTACCTTTAAATATCCAAATGAATTTTGTTAAAAGACAAAGTTGTTATAATCTTAAGGGGACAGAGATGTTTGTAAAACCACAATTCAGAACTAGCTTGAAGGGACGTTCTACCTCAATCCAGGGAATTAGATTATGGAATGGCTTGGAGAATGTAGTTAAAAATGCCAAGTCACTGTTTACATTTAAGAAAATGATCAAAAGGAATTTGTTGAAAAAATATATATGAATTAGCATAATGTGTATTGTATCAATTATTAGTTATGTATTAGTATTAGAAAATTAGAAAGAGTTAGTCATTTTGTACTGCTGGTGAAAGATTATTATTGTTTAATCTGATTGTTTGAAAAAAGGGGCAGATATAATAAGATTTATTCTTCTTTCTGCTACCTTTCTTTTTTTTTTTTACATTGTATACGTATCATTAATGGGATTGTCTTGTATTGTATTTCTTTTGTAAAAAAATGAACAAATTTAATAAACATAAACATAAAGCCGCTCGCGCGCCGCGCGTTGCTCGTGGCGAACCTACTTTAAATGCAGCAGATTTGACCACTACGTGACAATATTAATAATAATAATAATAATAATTAATTCAATTTATAACGCACTTTTCATTACTGAAAATCTCAAAGTGCTACACATATATTGAATGCTACACACATATTAAAGCGTGGTTGAGCTCAGGAACCCTCGTACTATAAAGTCAGCTATGAAATATATTTTATATCTGTTCATTGAGCTACATTTTAAAGACATAAAGCCGCCCGCGCCACGCGTTGCTCGTGGCGAACCTACTTTTTAAAATCCTGCAGTTTTGAGCAATACGTGATTTTATTAAGGACACGTTCAGCTGAAGACCCATCTTTGCTATAAATTTAAAAACAAATAATTGTTTTTACCGTGTTATTCATGTAAAGTCCTGCCGTGATCGCTTCCCTCACTTCCGTGAAAACAGCTCGAGTCTCCTCCTTTCTCCTTCCGGAGCGGGTGAGCTCGCCTCAGTACCCCTCTGAAACCAGCCCAAAAATCTCAGGAAATCTCGCGCGGAGCAGCACGGAATATCCGGTGGGAAAGGATGAAAGGGGGTCTCTGCGACGCACATATGACGTAACATCCGACCCGAGCCGACCGGTGGAAAAGGGGCATAAGCTTGCATAATGCAGACAATAAATTTAGTGTGGTAGTAGCTAAGGGTCACGCTGAACTATACACCGATTGCTAACTGATTGTCCTTGTCCTCCAAGATTTGTTTGTATAATTCTGCCTCTAAATATTAAAGACAACTGTATCTGTTAGCAAAATATTTCATCAACTGCACGGGCACTGGGCAGCACGGTGGCACAACTGGTAGAGCTGCTGCCTCTCAGCGAGAAGGTTGCCGGTTCAAATCCCGGTCCGGGGCCTTTCTGGGTGGAGTTTGCATGTTCTCCCCGTGCATGCGTGGGTTTCCTCCGGGTACTCCGGTTTCCTCCCACAGACCAAAAAACATGCTTGTTAGGCTGATTGGTGACTCTAAAATTGACCCTAGGTGTGAGTGTGAGAGTGGATGGTTGTTTGGTGTGAGTGAGACAGGTCCCTCTTGTAAATGAGTCCCCGTGACTCAACGAGGCTAGCCTGTATAAATAAAGGTTGAATGAATGAATGAATAAATAAAGTATTATTATTATTATTACATATTATTATTATTATTTTGAAGCCGATTACGCAGTTTCCGGCAGTCCGGCAGTGTTCGACAGTGTTCGGCTGTTTAGCCAGTTAGCTCCGGCCTCGAGAGCCGGGTTCGGAAGAACAATGTCCGTTTAGAGGTTCCTACGCTCAGATACATGAGCAGGAGCTGAACGGCGGTTTTGTGGAGTGACGGATGGATGAAGGAAAACAACGATGTGAAGCAGCAGACAGCATGCTAGGCCAGAGAAGCAACAGACAACATGCTAACAAGCCTAGCTGTAGGATGGACGGGTGGATGCTATCACTCTCACCGGAGACACGGAGCCAACAGGCGGCGGAGCTCACCTCGATGTCTGCCTGGCAACCTCAGATGTTGGATTGTTATCGAGCTAACAGCTGCGACAGCCTTTTTGGAGGGTCTAACATGCTAACGCAGCCTAACATGCTAATGCAACGGAGCTAACGCAATGGAGCTAACATGCAAACAGATGGAGACAAGCTGCAGCTCAAAGTAAGAATTTTTTTAAATACTTTTATGTATGTTCTTTTAAAATTACAATATGTAGCTGGGTTAGGATAGGTGAAGTGTTTGGTAACTTGGTAACTGTTCAACACTGTACATGTACTTGTATCAGTGGCGGCTTATGCGGTATATACAGGTAGTCCCCGATTTACGAGTTTTCGTCTTACGAGCACCTCGCAGTAACGGAACTCGCTCGAAAGTCGGGGACCAGCTGTATACATATATTTAAATATATTCATATATAGAGAGAGAGGTCCCCACTTAGTCTGTAAAGAACAACAGGGGTCCACTGTTGGCTGGTGATCGAAGAACCACAAAGTTCCCCTCTTAGATAGGATGGAGCGACATACACACTCCAGGATGGGTGGATACTGCAGAAATTACCAAAACTGATTATTTTAAGACAATTTCAAACTGGCTGAAATATGACAGAAAAAATAAGCTTAATTAAAATATCTGACGTTGTTTACCTACACATTTAAATCTTGACAAGAACTGAAGTGATAAAAAAAAAAAAAATTGATTTTGTTTTTCCTTCCGACAAATTATTCATTTGTATATCGGCTAAGTTTGTTTTTCTTTTTTTCCAAAAAGAGGAAAGATAGGAAGCAAAACAGAAGACGCTTTTACAGCAGTAACTATAAAAAGACTTCTGCTTGTGGATAAGGAATGTACACTAGAACGTAATGGAATGTACATGCAAGCTTACATAATCTACATTCAGGCAAAGATTTCATAGGACATTAGTAAAATTCAATATATTTGGTCTCAAACTTGATCTACTATGTTGAAAGTGTCAAAAACGTACTTTGATACATTGTCTTTTGGAATGTCCAGTTATTAGACCCTTTTTTTTAGTTGTAAGTACTTTGAATAACTAACTGGGAAGAACTCCACCACTTTGTCAGAAACTGGATTTATTTATATATAAATCAAACTCATAACCTTCAGGCATTTTGGAACTTGATGAATCAACTAGGCTCCAGAAAAACTAAAAAGATCCCCTTAGAAGTGGTTCAGGAGGACAAATATAATGTCTATATGTCAAGAGCTTCATCTTAACGTAATGTAAACATTTGTTATTAGATGGCATTTTTCTGAGCACATGGCAAAATTACTGAATAATCACACTAAAGCATCACTTACAATATTACAAATAAGATAAAAAGCAAAACGGGCTTTACAGCCAGAAAGACCGACAAAGAGAGCTAAGTCTTAGCATACATATTAGAAAAAGTTATTATGACCTACAGTACTTGGGTGAGATAAAGTACAGTGTCTGATCTTTGTAGGCAGACAGATAAATGGCATTTACCCTTTTACAGGTTTTCAGCCCACAAAGGCTTACAAGACAAGAAAAACCTATACAAACAAGTGGACAGACATACATCTTCTTTAAACAAAAAGCTTCTAAAGTGCCAGGCCTTCAAAATAAACTGTGCTAACTGAAACATAAAATACTTACGTATGGGGGCGTGGCTAGGTCCCAATATGGAGTAGACATGTTTTGAGGAAGCTCCACTCAACTTCACCATTATTTCACCTTAAATAAAATTTAAACTTTTGCTTAGCATATTTATAGTGTGTCATCATATTATAAACAAGATGACGAAGCCCTAAGGTAATAAGAAAGACAAAGGCTCGAGGGATGAGACCCTAGACAACCGGACCAAGCTAGCAGGCCTTGATGTGGCTAATGCTAACACGAGCCCCACATGCTCTTCGGGTCCTTCAACCACCAACGAGGACGTCCTAGCAGCCATAAGCAAGCTTAGCAGCACGGTCGACATAAGGTTTATGGAGCTCAACGGATCAATTTCCAGTCTCAATGCGGCGCTTTCCGTAATAAATGACCGGGTGACATCAGCTAAGACCACAGTCGTGACATAGGAGAGACACATTTACACTACTTTTATCTACACTACTGCTGATACATATACAGTATTCTCTGACTAGCCTTATCTAAGGATGCCAAATGTGCCTTATGTGCCTCACTGCATACCATCATCAAATACCTCATACATATACTGTGTACATTAACTTATATGCTATGCCACTCTTTGCAAATGTCAATGCTAGAACCTTCAGTTTATTTTATAGATATACTTTTTATACTTTTTATACTACTATGCAAAAACTCAGGACAGTATTACACTTTTATTATTTCATTTTATGCTTATGTTCACTGGGTGTTGGTGTTTTAGGGGTGTTTGGTGTTTCAGTGTTGGTGTAAATTTTCATACTTTTATACTATTATGAAAAAACTCAGGACAGTGTCAGACTTTTACTATTTTATGCTTATGTTTATTAAATGTTTTAGTGTTTAGTGTTTAGATGGTTACTGTTGCACCGAGGGACTGAGAGAAACGCAATTTCGGTCCTGTGTATGTCCTGTACATATTGCAGTTCTGACAATAAAGTTGACTTTGACTTGGCATGCCCTCTCCGGGTCGGGGAGGAGGTCCTGCCCCAAGTGGAGGAGTTTAAGTATCTCGTGGTCTTGTTCACGAATGAGGGAAAACTGGAGCGTGAGATCGATAAGCGGATAGGTGCAGCATCCGCAGTGAAGCGGGCGTTGTACCGGTCTGTCATGGTGAAGAGAGAGCTGAGTCAAAAGGCAAAGCTTTCAATTTACCGATCGATCTACGTTCCCACCTTCATCTATGGTCATGAGCTTTGGGTTGTGACCGAAAGAACGAGATCTGGGATACAAGCGGCTGAAATGAGTTTTCTCCGCAGGGTGTCTGGACTCTCCCTTTGAGATAGGGTGAGAAGCTCAGTCATCCGGGAGGGACTCGGAGTAGAGCCGCTGCTTCTCCACATCGAGAGGAGCCAGTTGAGGTGGCTCGGGCATCTGGTTAGGATGCCTCCTGGACGCCTCCCTGGTGAGGTGTTCCGGGCATGTCCCACCGGGAGGAGACCCAGAGGAAGACCAGGACACGCTGGAGGGACTATGTTTCTCGGCTGGCCTGGGAACGCCTTGGGATTCCCCCAGAGGAGCTGCTCCAAGTGGCTGGAGAGAGGGAAGTCTGGGCCTCCCTACTTAGGCTGCTACCCCCGCGACCCGACCCCGGATAAGCGGAAGAAAATGGATCGATGGATGGATTACCCCAAAATTAACTTTTTTATCTGATAAACTCCCATGAATGTGTGTAAAATGTTGTATAGCTCTTATGTCTGTGTTAATTTTCATGTTTTGTGCGGATTTGTTCAAATCGGCAATATTTGGTCTAAAAACGTGTTTACACTAATCCTATGGGTTGAACTGTGCTATTGCAGCCTAATTTTCTTATTGGTCAATGACTCTCACTGTGACGTGTCTTCTCACTCTGTTGTCACATCTTCTGCTGGGTTAGTATAAAAAAGGGGTTCAAGCAAAGCCACTTCCCTGCAGAGATTGGGAGTTGGATTAGCGATAGCAACGTAGCATTAGCATTGTGAGTGTGATGTTTCATTGCACGCTTAATAAACATACTGTTTTGGAGCTGACATTGTTTTATCGCTTAAATCACAATATACACTTTCTCATACAGCACAACCCTTCATTGCTCCGTTCTTTGCATTTTTCCTTTCTGTCAATTACCCTCGCGCTTGCCATACACTCTCTCGCGGTGCGTTCACTGACAGTCTGTAACATAAATGCACAAGCACCACTGATCGATATCATTTTCAGGTTAGCAGAACAGCATATTTATTAGCCCAGGCTCAGGGCCACTGTGCTCCAAGTCCTCCACCTCACTAACGTAACTCTCCATGTTACATACATTATGCTAATGCTAGCTGCATGTCACGGTCTCTCGTCCTAGCCCCACCGCCTCCCCTCCTTTAGGCAGTGCCTCTTGGCACACCCACTTTGTTGCATTTTTTAAATCTTGTCTTGGGGCGGAGCTATCGTTTCACTAATAGGGGACCTGTGTGGTTCTTCACCAGCCAACAGTAGACCCCTGTACAAGTAGTCCCCGACTTACGAGCGCTCTTACTTACGAGGTCCCGGACTTACGAATATGTATCTCATAAAATAAAATATATATATATATATTTTTAGAAATGAATACATGTACAGTACTGTACAGTCACCAAGCACTTAGCTTATCCTAACACAGTTTTTAAAGATGAAGTAGTGAGTTGAGTTGTCTCCCTTTCACATAAAGGGAGCTAGCTCCCTTTATGTGAATGGAACCTGTTGGGGAGGAGGGAGACAATTCAACTGACTCCTTAACTGTGTTAGGATAGGCTAAGTGCTTGGTGACTGTACAGTACTGTACTGTACATTTATCCATTTATAAATAAATAAATTAATATATATACTATACAGTATATTTTTAATAAATAGATAAATATACAGTATTGTACAGTCACCAAGCACTTAGCCTATCCTAACATAGTTTTTAAAGATGAAGGAGTGAGTGGAATTGTCTCCCTCCTCCATATTCCCATAAAGGGAGCTAGCTCCCTTTATGTGAAAGAGAGACAATTAAACTCACTCCTTCATCTTTAAAAACTGTTAGGATAGGCTAAGTGCTTGGTGACTGTACAGTATTGTACATGTATTCATTTCTAAAAAAATAAAAAATATATATTTTTTCTTTTTTATGGTGATCCTACTTACAATTTTTTGACATACGAGTGCCCCTTAGGGACGGAACTCGCTTGTAAGTCGGGGACTACCTGTATTTCTGTACAGACCAAGTGGGGACTTTTATTTTCTGTAATAGGTCTGACATGGGCTGAAACAAAAAAATATACTCTGATGCATGCTCACATTTTTATGTGCGTATAATTATCCTATCTGTCTGTCAGTCCATGTCGGTCTGTCCATCCCTACTTCATTAGGAAGTTCAGAAGTAAAGATATTTGATAAAAAGGTCATGTTCTTCTTTATCTGGAGTGTGTATGTCACTCCATACTATCCAAGAGGGCACTTAGGTCGTTTTATACAAACCAAGTGGGGACGTTTTATATTACAATAGGTTTGACATAGGCTGTTGAAAATTTGTTTTTAAAAATGTGCTCTGTAAATAACTTTTTTACTCTTTATTCTGACCACTTTGTACTGCAGATCCCTTCACTATTGGAATGTTAGTTCATATAATATTCAACCTTTCCATGCTGAGGAAACATGTCTGACAAATATTGGGATCTGTATTTTATATAAACTGAAACAGTTCATCTGAAGTTGTTTTGATTCAGCTTACATATTTTTTTGTCTATAAGTAATAATTTTATTTTATCCAACCATCCTGGAGTGTGTATGTTGCTCCATCCTATCTTAGTGGGGACCTATGTTGTTCTTCACCAGCCAACAGTGGACCTCTGTCGTTCTATACAGACCAAGTGGGGACCTTTAATTTTCCTGTAATGCCTTTGACATAGGCTGGAACTAAAAAATATACACACATTTATTTAGTTATTTATTTCGGTCTGCCTGCCTGCCTGCCTGCCTGCCTGCCTGCCTGTCTGTCTGTCTGTCTGTCTGTCTGTCTGTCTGTCTGTCTGTCTGTCTGTCTAAATGAACAAGAATCTTGTCATTTGAGACATTTATTTTCCACCAGATTCAAATCCTACTATCTTCTTGAGCCAATTGAATATAATCCTATATTCTTTTAATTTGAAAAATATTAATTGTATCCTTATTGGTTATTTTAACATTGATGTCTTCAAGGACAATGCAATTACAAATTAATTTTATAGCATTCTTCACTCCACTTCCTTTTATCTGACCATACTTACACTAGAGTAACACACTCCTCCAGATCTATCATTGACAATATCATTACGAATATCCAAAATACTAAGCTGGAGACTGGGAATGGACTAGGAATCATACCATTTTCCTACTGTGATATTTCTGAATTGTGTACATAAATCTGCACCTCTACATTTTGAGATAACTAGTAAGGTGCTGAATAAAATGACTCTGTTACAGCTTTTTGTAAGCATTATAACCAAAGCTTGGGCCAGTGTTTTCAATGCATGTGATCCTGATTCTACACATAATAATTTGATTCATGAATTATCTGAAGCTGTAAGATTAACTATTCTACAAAAAATATATTAGAGCTATTATTAATATATCAATGAGTATGCTACATTAATCCAGAAAGAGGAAGTCTGTCTGTTTGTCCCTACTTCATTAAGAAGTTCAGAAGTAAAGATATTTGATAACAGGTCATTTTCTTTATCTGGAGTGTGTATGTTGCTCCATCCTATCCAAGAGGGGACTTGTGTCATTTTATACAAACCAAGTGGGGACTTCCTTTCTGTAATGCAAATCAATAAATGAAATCCATTCTTATAAATATAGATTGAAGCAACAAGTGTTAAAAATTCATACAATTAAAAAGTTTGTTGATACGTCTCATGCGGAACGATTTACAAGTTATATTGGGTGGCCTCAGAGAAAATAGTATTCTGTAATACAAATACAGTAGTAACACAAAATGCACTCCTTTAAATGAAGACCGAGTACAAATGTTAATTTTAAATTTAGTTGAAATAAGTTTTAAAAGTGGCTAATGAATGTTTGGGAACTGAAGAAAATGAATTAAGGAAAATACAAAAGAAGAAAACAATTTACTTCTGACCTTTTTACATTACTTTTTTTCTAATTGCTTTTTTTTATTCCTCTTTAAATAAAACTTTTTTATTTTGCTGCAAAAAATACTAAAGTGTGTTTCTAGATCCTGGTTTGTTCTGAAATTAGCCTTTTTTTCAGCCACTCTACAGCCTGAAAGGCTTCTTTAGGCTCCTTTGTAATGTTAAGTGCAGTGTGTTACAAAGCGACGTGTGTAAACAGGCCATTGAAATTCATGCTCCAACCTGCTGTGGCGCTGTAGAGCATTAACTCTTTACACTCACACACACTTAGGTCCCCTCTTGGCAAAAGTTGTAAAAATTTTCCAGATGGTTTTTAACATGTTTTTAACTTGATTTAGAGCATGACCAAGAGGGGACCTAAAAAATGTCCCCTCTTGGTCGGAGGGTCCCCTGTTGGTGAATGTGTAACGACGCGCATGTTCCCTGTTGGATAGTTACGCAAGTACACACACACACACACACACACACACACACACACACATACACACACACACACACACACACACACAATCTGGGATTAAAGCAGAAAAAAATATTCTGACTGTTTTTTTTTTGTATGCCTAGATATATAATATACACACATCCAAAGCTGAACAGTCGACTCACAGTCAAGTGGTTGCAGGACATTCGTTTTCACACACCTTTCATAGTCCATGACACACATGGTGCAGAGTCCTCGGGAAACCCCTCCCCCTACAGTACACGTCACCACGTAGGCTGGTGAAGATTCTCAGTCGTCCAGGACATGATAAAATCAAAAAAGGCGTTCAATACAGGATCAACTGGACTTTATTTGTTGCAGAAAACGTTTCGACTTCTGTCCAGAAGTCTTTTTCAATTCTGAATGAATGAAAGCTGTGAGAACGAGAAGTTTTATACAAGCCACGCACCAACATATGAAATTGGAAACTGAAATAACACCACAAAATACCTAACATGCCCATTCTATTTAAATTGACAAAACAAAACAACACATCACACCTGGGGGTTTGTAACACATACATGTAAATTGAAAGATCACACCTTAACAGTAGGAGGTTCCCTTGAGGTCTCTGGTAGAAGACACAAACTGTATGTAAATTGACAAAAAACACCTCCCAAACAACAACAGAGGCTACTCAGAGAAACTTTGTTAGTCTAATTTACAGACAAGACATCCCTGCTCCCATCCAGTGTAAAACGTTTCGGAATCAAATCCAAAACTGAGTTATAAGTCTTAGAAAGTTGAAATCTCAGACCTCCTCCTCTGTTAAGAGAAGGTTTTTCTCTCTTAACATACAAAGCTTCCTTCACCCCCCTCTCAAACCATCTGTGCTCTCGGTCCAAAATTTGAACATTCTGGTCCTCAAATGAGTGACCCTTGTCCGTGAGGTGGAGGTGAACAGCTGAGTTTTGTCCAGAGGAGGTAGCTCTCCTATGTTGAGACATTCTTTTGTGGATAGGTTGCTTTGTTTCTCCGATGTAACGGTCTGAGCAGACGTCGCTACACTGGACTGCATAAACCACACCACTCTGTTTGTGTGTGGGGGTTTGGTCTTTAGGGTGGACTCTCAGACAGAGGTTGGTCCACCCTAAAGACCAAACCCCCACACACAAACAGAGTGGTGTGGTTTATGTAGTCCAGTGCAGCGAAGTCTGCTCAGACCGTTACATCGGAGAAACGAAGCAACCTATCCACAAAAGAATGTCTCAACATAGGACTACCTCTGGACAAAACTCAGCTGTTCACCTCCACCTCACGGACAAGGGTCACTCATTTGAGGACCAGAATGTTCAAATTTTGGACCGAGAGCACAGATGGTTTGAGAGGGGGGTGAAGGAAGCTTTGTATGTTAAGAGAGAAAAACCTTCTCTTAACAGAGGAGGAGGTCTGAGATTTCAACTTTCTAAGACTTATAACTCAGTTTTGGATTTGATTCCGAAACGTTTTACACTGGATGGGAGCAGGGATGTCTTGTCTGTAAATTAGACTAACAAAGTTTCTCTGAGTAGCCTCTGTTGTTGTTTGGGAGGTGTTTTTTGTCAATTTACATACAGTTTGTGTCTTCTACCAGAGACCTCAAGGGAACCTCCTACTGTTAAGGTGTGATCTTTCAATTTACATGTATGTGTTACAACCCCCCAGGTGTGATGTGTTGTTTTGTTTTGTCAATTTAAATAGAATGGGCATGTGTTGTGAAATAAAATATTTTATTCTTCGTGTTTTTATTCCACCAGAAGGGGTTTTCAAATGATGCAGTTTGTGTCCTCTCTGTCTGTCTGTCAGTTTTATGACTTTGCAGATATTTGGCTTGGGAGAAGTCCACCTAAAGCCATTCTCTGGTTCTGCAGGTTTGCTCAGTCAGGGAGTGTCAGAACAAGCCCTAATCTATGTGTGTCTTTGGTGTGGTTTGGTGTCCAGTTGCACTGATTGGTCACTTGGTGGTCTACTAGTGTGTGTGTAATTTGTGGGTGCTCAGCATTGTTGTATATTTAGTTTTGGAAACCAGAGTAAGCTGAAACCCCCTGAGGCCTGGGTAAACCAGAACAGAAGCTTTCTGGCAGTGGAGTAAGACAAGAAAACAAAGCAAAACTGCTCTTATTGGTTAAGGCAGGAAACACCCTACAAGAAAACAAAGCAGAACTTCTATTATTGGTTGAGAGCAGAAAACACCCCCACAGAAGAGTATAAAAGTATAAGTTTCCCTCCTCCATCAGACAACGCAGGAGGCCACAAGGGACCAACCCATCAGGTTGTATGCTGTCTCCATGAATGCGCATTCATGTTCTCTTTGTTCTCTATCTTTCTTTCTTTCTCTCTCTGTCTTCTCATATGAGATCATATATATATATATATAGCTTATAAAAATATAACAAATGTATTCTGTGACTTTTAAACTTATGATAAATTAAACTGGTTTGGAACTTTAAATTATGTGCGTTTGTCGTATTTTAAGTGTATTCAGCGTATCTCCTTTTCTGATCCAAAGTGTAATCAAACAACGAATTCGGGGCGAATAAGAGCAAAAGCCAACAAAAATGGAGGTCCCACCGAGATTGGTTGCACGCGCGGACAGGAAAGGATGAGCCGGAGTCCAGAGCACTGATCAGTGACCGGTCTACACAACAATGAGGTAAGCAGATTACCTGTTTCAACAAAAATCTGAAATTGGACATTAATAGGCAAATTTTAGCTCAGTGTATTGGACTCAGTAAGATAAGGAAATAAGACAAGTATACGTATACGTGAAGTAAATAATAATACCCAAGTCCCAGGTAAAAACACGCAGTGGTCGCGCCTCCCTAATGCCGACGGGCGTTTGGAACAGAGGGGTCGGGGTTTTAGAATAAATAAATAATTTATTCGCCGCTGACCCTGTAACTCTGAGACCAAGTTTAAACTGTAAGCTTACTAGAGTGGTGACTAGTTTAAAACAGTGACAATTTAGACTTACTTATAATTCGAGATTAAATAAGTAAGGGCGGGACTAGGTGAGAGTTTTGAAATGGATGCACTGACTTTCGCTGATAAAATAATCTGATAAGAGTTCCACCTGGACCAGTTAAAAATAGAATAAAATTAGTCACAGAATACTAAATCCTTTTTTATGTTCTAAAATAATGGTTTCCTGCCATGTGAGGAGTCAATGCCTGCCTCACCTGCGTGACTTGTCTCTGCTCTCCAAACTGCGTGTGGCTCTCCCTCTCTGCAGCGCTGTGCTGCTCTGGACCAGTGGCGGAGCTAGACTTTTATTGCTGGGGGGGCCGAGAGGGGACCAAGGCTATAATGGGTCCACTTACTACGGCACAGTGGGAAAAATGGATTTATCCCAATTTTTTGGGGATTTGTAGACGCTATGAAATTTTGAAACAACATATTTTTCCCTTAAAATGATACAGGCTCTCAGTTTAAACTTTTGATCTGTGATCTAAATATTTTTAAGTTTAGAAACCAAGTGGTTTTCTAAACAGCTTTAGTGTTTGACTTTGTCCACACTCATAAAACACACAATGAAGTATCCAAAAAATATATATATACCGGTAAACTTAAATGGTATATATCGCCCCTTGCTGCTTTGAGCATGTAACAGTCACAAGACCACATTGAAATAAGAAATATAAAATATGATAAAAATACATTTCTGTGTTTATTTTATTTCTATTCAAGACACTATGATAAGAATTGACTATATATTTAATATAGGCGGATACAGAGTACAGTATCTCTGTTTACAATTCTGGTTGGTGGTGTGCCTCGTGATTTTTTCAATGAAAACACTGTGCCTTGGCTCCAAAAAGGTTGAAAAACACTGGTCTAATGAAAATAAACAGTTTAAGTTAATTAGAATGATTTTTAAAAAATATATAGTTTTGCTAAATTAGGCTGAAAAGTTGGATTAAAAATGTAGAATTAGCTGAAAAAGCTGAAACAGGCTATATACAGAAATTATTAAGTAAAATACCTTGATATCACAATATTTTTTGCCTCAATAAAAGCACGGTCCTACTTGTTATTTATTTAATTGTTCCCATACATATCTTTAAAAAATGGGAATTAAAACTGCATATTTCTTGGTGCATTTGTGTGTACAACTGGACCAGTGCTCTGTTTTTATTTTTTATTTATTTTATAGACGTTTTAATAAGATATAACACCGCTGCGACTGTTGCTCGCTGCTCTCAAGAGCCTCTCAGCTTCTGCCCAGAGAGAAGCAAGAGCCGCGCGGCTTCTCTCGTCTTCTCCCTCTGCGGTTACCTTTGAAGTTCTGTTCGTTGACTCAGGGCTCGGTTCTGTCCAGCGTGGAGCACGGGGCACGCGTGCTCAGAGCTCTGCTGTGCGGCTACCTTTCTGAACTCCTGACCCACGGGGAGAGAAAAAGAGAGGGGCAGATCTTCCCGGAGCTTTTGCTAAAAATCTGCTATGAATCATGCGTTATTTCTCTACAATATAAATAAACGCTACTGTATTATTTTTAAATAAACAAATAAATAATGGCGATGCAATTTGAAAACAGGGTGAGTCATGGACTTTAAAGAATTCAAAAACAGAAGGAGGAAAATAATGATTACTGTATTTCTCAGCCTGTATGACATAATTATGGATTATTATTGTTTCTTTTTTTCTTAAACTTTTCACAAGCTATCTGAGGATTAAATAATAGGCGCTGAGGTTAGAACAAGGTTTTATTTGGATACAGCAGTTAAATGGAGTGCTAAACGAAGTCTTCACCTCCTCAGTAGCTGGTGTGGGTTTCAGTGGCGGTTCCTCAGTTAACCACCGGGGGGGCTATTTTCTCAAAAATGAAAAAATAACGTTTCAAGTTTTTCTGGTGTTTATTTATCAAATGCAGATTAAAACTAGGCCAACAGTACAATGAAATGCTCAGATTGAGAACCAACAATTTAACTCACTAAAACAACAAAGAACAAACAAAAAAAAATACTAAAGCATGCAATAAAGGTACAAAAATAAAGTACCTACAAATGAAAAAGTAATACAAGGTCCTACAAACATAGTAAAAAACAACATGGTAGAATTTCAATGGTGCAACAGGATGTATTTAAATGAATAAGTAGTTCAAGGTTGTAATTTAAGCTACTTAGATGTTATTACTGTTTTTCTCTTACATTTTATTGGTGGATGTAACTGGGACCCTGTGTACATAATCTTGTTTCATCACATGTACCACATGTGGTGCAAATGGCAATAAAGATTCTACTTTATTTATTTAGACTTGTTTCATCACATGTGGTGCAAATGGCAATAAAGATTCTCTGACTGATTTTGTGCTTTTCAATTATGCTAAATATGAAAGGGTGGGTTTTGGCACCTTTCTCTTCCAT
>JBBPBX010004540.1:55935-68305 GCA_038048925.1 Garcialebias charrua | reverse complement strand
GGCCTTGGCAACGAGGTCCGCCCGGTGCCTCCTCACCGCCTCCAGCATCTGGCTGCAGTGTGGGCAAGACTCGGGTGCGTCCAGCGCCATGTTTGCGTGTAGTATACCCAAGCAGATGGGACAGGCCTCGTGGGTGTCCGTCGCTGAGAGGGAAAAACCGCACCCGCTGGGGCAGGCGCGCAAGGTTGGGCTCGCCGTCCTGCTGGTCTTTTTTGGAAGTCTTGTCTTTCGCTTTCCTTTCTCCGGAGGCATGTCCGAGATAAGACGTCTCCTCTGCCGCGTCGCTTTCACTGGCTAGCCTGCTACGAATTAGCAGAGGTAGCGGTGTGACGCAGTTAGCGCCGTCGAGCGAAGCAGTCTGCGGAAAGAGGAGAGAAAAAACTTCGGGGTTAAGGAAAAATGTGCCGGACTAGCTTTCGCTAGCCCAGCAGTACGCAGGAATCATTCTCTGTACGCTCTGTGTAGGGAGCAAGCTCACCTCTGGTCGAGCGATGAAGCAACAGAGAAGTCCCACGAAGAGAGAGAGTTCAGGTTTAAGCGAGGTGAAGGGCAATAAGAGATCGATGGATGGGCATCAGCGGCTTAAGTACCCAAAGTAAATTTGAACATATTACACCCATTCTTCATAACCTCCATTGGCTTCCTGTCACCTACAGAATTCAATACAAAACTGCTCTCATTACACATCAATGCTTACATGGAACTTCACCTGACTATCTAAAGGACATTCTTGCACCATATTCATCCACCCGGTCTCTACGATCACAGAACAGTAATCTACTTCACATTCCACGAACCAAATTAAGGACCATGGGAGACAGGGCATTCTGTGTGGCTGCCCCCCGCCTATGGAACTCCCTTCCTGACTGCCTGAGAGCTCCACAGTCACTGGTTGACTTTAAAAGCGGTTTAAAGACTTTTCTTTTTAAGCAAGCCTATTCTGCCCCCGCATGATTTTATCTTTGATCTTGGTTGATAGTATTATTGATTTTACTTGATTTTATCACTTGTTTTATTTATTTATTTTATTTTTTAAGCAGGCCTATTCTGCCTCCACATGATTCTGTTTTTAATCTTAGTTAATACCATTATTGATTTTATTTGATTTTATCACTTGTTTTATTGTTGTAGCACTTTGAGATTTTTATTAATGAAAAGTGCGGTATAAATTGAATTTATTATTATTATTATTACCCAGAGGGCGGGGCCTCTGGCGCGACGCTGACGCCCTTGCCGTAAAGGCGTGATTGTATTCCTTCAGGTAAACCGCGCGGAGCGCAATTTCCCATAGTGATAATATGTTGCACTGAGTGACATGACTGATAAGGGAACATGATTTGATTTGATACAAGTCTGAGATGAGATGACCCCATTATTTTGTCCTGATTTTACATTTTATTGCCTCCCTCACCTTCATCAGGACATCCTTACTAAATACTTGAAGATACTCGTCTGTTTTTAGGGCTCATTTGGGACTTTTGGATTTAAACTGAATATAAAAGTACCTTTCACCCACAAGGATCCCATTAAAGGAGGACTTGAACTTCCTGTTATTTCCTGAGAGTGGTCCATCCCCTGGTGGGTGTGATCCAGGTCAGGATGATCCAGCATGATGTGTTGCTTGAAGCTGCCACATCCCATTAAGTGTCTCTCCTCGTAGGAGACCTGAGGTCCTGATGGGAGGCACAATGACAGAGAAAGAGGCAGCAGGAAGTCTGCCGCTCCAATCAGTGAACCGGCTGGAGAAGGCAAGAAAAACTGGGCTTTGTGAAGAAGGCTGGCGTTTTTGTCTGTTTAACAAGAGCAGGTCGAGTTGGAGATTTATTCTTTAAAATGATTCCACTGCAAACAAATAAACAAAAAAACTATTTTGTTTTTGTCTGGTGACTGAAGGTTACCTTTGTTCTGCATAAAACACACAGACGTTGTTGTTGTTGCCATTAAAAATCTTTTGGAACAAATTAAATTTTAAACTAGAGAAATAGCATTTCCTGCAAAAATGCAGTGTGAATGCTTTTTGCAGAAGAACTTGCAGCTGAAACAGCTGAAATTAGCTAAAAAGAACATGCTGAATTTTAGCTGAAATGAAATAACATGCTTAAATTAACAGAAAAAGGCAGAAAGAACAAATATTTGCTGGAATAGGTTTAAATTGGCTGAAATGAGCACACAATTATGAAATTGGCTAAAAAGGCTGAAATTAGCACAAAAATATAAACTAGCTGAAAAGTGGCTGAAATGTCAGGAAAAAAATTTAAAATACCAGAAGGAAGTGGAAAGAGCTGAAATTAGCTAAAAAGCTAAAGTTAGTATAAAACAGCTAATAATAGCCGAAGTAACTGAAACTAGCAGAAATAAGCTGAAAGGAGTATAACGAGCTGAAATTAGCAGAAAGAAGTTAATTAGGCTGAAAGTAGAATAAATTACCCCTCCAACCCTCCCCCCAGAAATTATCTAAAAACAGCTAAAATTAGCTTAAAAAAGCTAAAAAGATAGCTGAAAAGCTAGAACAAGCTTAAATTAACAGAAGAAAACAGAAAACATTTTCCCAATAAGGCCGAAAGAAGCAGAAATGAGCAGAAAGTGGAAATTATGAACAAAGTAAAAAATAAAAACAGCTGCAAAGTAGCTAAAATGCTGAAACAAGCTTAAATTACCAGAAGGAAATGGAGAGCACATTTTTGCTGAATTAGGCTGAAAAAAGTTTAAGTGAGTGCAAAAAATATGGAATTAGCTGAAAAAGCTCAAATTAGCATAAGCACAGCTAAATAGTAGCTGAAATAGTAGAGAATTCTTAAACTTGCAGAGATGAGCTGAAAGGAGCAGAACAAGCTGAAATTGGCAGAAAGAAGTTAGAAGAAGCACAAAAATTTTGTAGTTAGCAGAAAAATCTGAAAGGAGCACAAAACAGCCAAAATGAGCTGAAAATAGCTGAAAAAAGTTTTAATCTGTGCAACGAAGCTGAAGCAGAACAAAATGTGAAAGGAGTAGTAAAAGGTTGCAAACAGATCTGAAGATTTGAAGGATGGAAAATGAGCTCAATTACTTGACATCTAAACGTTTCAGTTTCACGGCAGCGCACGTTCCACCTGCCTGAATGTGCAGGTAGGTATGAGTTTTAGAAACCCAACCTGTCTGAATGGGGTAAAGAGGTCAAACCACTAAATAAAGACCTCTTCCTGTTCTTGGGGACTTAAGGAGAACTGAAGCTGCTTTAAGTTGAAAACACCAGGTGTCAGCACACCTTGGCTCCGCCCTCACCTGCCACCCAGCCCAACTTTAGCTCTTCTCCTCGCAGGTGGTGGGTCCAGGTGGCTTCCTGTAGTTTTTGTAGGCGTGGTGCTGCCGAGTCTACGAAGCCAGGCCGTGCCAGTTCTTCACCACCAGTAGAGTGACCCGGTTTCCCTCATTTGGATGAGAAATCCATTTTATTCGGTTCTCCTTCGTCAAGGTCTTCAAATTGTTCAATCTGGGGAATAGCTTTGCAATCTTAAATCTTTGCCTCAAGTTGTTTTTCCTCTTTAACTTTAACTAACTGGTGCAATAATCCAAGTGAACCTTCTCGCACGCTCGGCAGCAGCTTGGTTGCTTGTGCACCTGCAGTTTGTAGGAAAACTGTCAGTCTTTCAAAGGTAGACGAGACAATTCGCCCGAGCAGTGCTGAGTTGAAGTGAACGGTGTGATGGGAGCAGACGGCAGCGGTTTAACGAGGCGCTCTGCAGGATCCAGGTTGTTTACGCTGTGTGTCATGGAAAATAACGAAAGGCCTAAATTAAAACGGTCTGCTGGGCCGTGTGCATGCCCACTGACCGTTTCCTCAGCGGTTTCCTGCTAGAGACATAAACATGGACGTACTCTGGCACATGAAGGGTGCGGATAAAAACAGGAAGAGGTAGACAATAATGAAGCGGGAGTGCATGTGCTGTGAAACGTGTCCATCCAGCATGTGACTCCATGCTGTGTGGGTGTTTATTCTTTATTTTCTGGATTTGTGTCTGTCCCTCTGATCTGCTCCATACTGCCTCGGCTTTGCAGAATCGTGTGCGTTGTTCTTAAAGTTTGGATGTTGTGACAAGAAAACAGGTCATGACTGCAAAGGAGATTTGGTTTGTGTGTAATGTTACCTCCATGGTAACACCTTCTTTCCTGCCCGGGCAATCAGTGTGAGCCAACAAAAGGACAGGCAGGAAGTAGGTCACTGAAGCAGACATGCGTACGTGTTGAACCGACCCTCGTTTCTTCGTGTTCCCCTTCCATGTAGACGCTCATTAAAGTGGTCTTGATCCGCAGTTCTCCCAAGGTTTTCTTTCTGCTTTTACAGTCTCTGAGGATTTTGTTTTGCTCCTATACTCTGAACCATTCAGGCATAAAACTAAAGTTGTGTCAACACAGCGGAGAACTTGGCAAAGAACCAGTTATAAACTAAATACTCTGGATCTTTTGTACTCCGTCGTGTAAGGATTATCCCTTTGTTTGGTTTTAGGTGGTGTTCCAAAGGAGCAGTTCTGATTCTAGTCTTGTAAAAGTTGCTGACTTCACCTTAAGTTTAATAAAATGTCCACCGTGTTAAGATCCTCCATTTATGGCTGCGGAAAATGAGGATGGAACGTTCTCAGGCGGCTGGTTTCCCAGTTTGTGATGCCTGTTTGTCAAATTAGGGTTTTTCATGTAAAAAAATATATATCCATGAATACTGGATTCTTACTCCCTTAAATTGGCTTTTAGCTCAAACTTTTTACAAGAACACTGATGTGTTGTAATAAGCCGTAATGCTTAAATCTTTAAAATACCACCAGTTGTTTTTATTCATAAGGGCTTTATTTTGAAATATTTTATTTACAGTATACAGGTAAAGTCCTCGGCGTACGACGGTCTCGAGTTACAATGTTTCGCGGTTACGACGCATCTCCCATTAAAAAAATTTAATAAAAAAATAAAATAAAATTTGAAAAATTATTTTGAAAAGCCGAGTTACGCAGTTTCCGGTTTCACAAAATAAACATAGCTGCGGAGGATTTCTGCCCTGTACTCTCTAAAAAAGCTAAGTCTGGTCTTCTGGACATTCAAAAAACAAAACTGTACTGTGAACGCGGTTTTATGTCGTAAACGAATACAGAGGATGGACCGAGCTGGACGGCAGTTTTACGTCGTAAACGAACGGAGAATGCGGAGGAGGGATGGAGGAAAGGCTTCACCAGCATCCCAGGAGGAAATTAACTCTTTTTTTCCCTTCATTATGGCTCCCAAATGTATGTTTTTTGATAATTATGTAGGGTACTGTGTTAGGATAGGCTAAGTGCTTGGTAAAATACAGCACTGTACATATAAGGTGCAGTATGTACGTATGTTCCGACTTACGTCGAAATTCGGTTTATGATGCCGTGTAGGAACGGATCTACATCGTAAGTCGAGGACTACCTGTATATTAATTGTCTTTTTCTCTTCCTTCAGCTTCTCCCCTCACAAGTCTCCACAGTGAATCATCTGCCTCCGTCTCCCAGCATCCTCCTCTGTCTCCCCGTCCATGAACCTGCTCTGTGGTCATGTTCAATGTCCTGTGTCCAACGTCCAATGCGTCTCAGCCTTGCCTCTCTAGCTTTGTCTCCAAACCCGAGCTGCACGGTGAAAAAAGACGGCACAGTGGTGCAGTTGGTAGAGCTGCTGCCTCTCAGCGAGCAGGTCGCTGGATCGAATCCTGGCTGGGGGCCTTTTATTTATTTACTTATTTATTAACCTTTTATTTAACCTGGCAAATCCCATTGAGATCACAGATCTCTGTTGCAAGGGAAGCCTGTGCCTGAAGGCAGACAACATGCATGTTTTTGATCAGTGGGAGGAAACTGGAGTACCCGGAGAAAACCCACGCAGCGCAAGAATCAGAACCAGAATAAACGTTATTGTCGTTGCACCGAGGTACAGCGAGAACATGCACGTACAGTTGTTCGAAAGATGGGCGGAGTGCACGAAGCTGCTACTATAAAAGCGCGGCCCTCTTATTCTTATTCAGAATAACATTTTGCTTAGACGAGAAAAGGGAAGAAAACACGAGGAGAGATGGTATAAAAAATAAAAAATCTCTCAAACCGTGTCCTAGAAGAAGAACATGCAAACTCCACACAGAAAGACCCCAGGTCCAACAGGGGTTTGAACCCAAGACCTTCTTGCCGTGAGGCAACAGTGCTAACCACTGAGCCGTTGTGCTGCTCCACCTTTCTGGGTGTAGTTTGAATGTTCTCTCCGTGCTGCGTGGGTTTTCTCTAGGTACTCCAGTTTCCTCCCACAGACCAAAAAAATGCATGTTAGACTGACTGGTAACTATTTTTTTTTCTATCTGAGAGAGAGAGAGTGATTGGTTGTTTGTCTTGTTTGTCTCTGTGTCCCTGTGATGGACTGGAGACCTGTCCAGGTGTCCCCCGCTTCTCACACGCAGCTGGACATGGACACCAGAGACCCCCGCGGCCTGAAAAAGTAGAGGCAGGTAAAATATATGGATGGATGGATGGATGGATGGAGTCACAAGTTTAGGACAAAGATCCAATAACATTTCACAGCTGAGATTCAAAACTTCCCACCAATATTGATCAAAAACACTCTGTGCCAGTTTTCACGGTGTTAAAACTAAATGTCACACACGGTTAAAACCCAGCATCAGCCGATTTGTTCATTTCGAAACACTCCGCCTGAGCAAAAATCATCAGTCTTCCACAATAAACAATGTGCACGCTCCTCACTTCATCTTTAGACGATGTTGGCATTTGAGGAAGTGTAAAAGAAGCATTAAAGGTGAACATGTATCGTTAATCCACAACAATCACTGCACACAGCAGGTCTTACCTCTCTAAAGAGACACATTAAAGGCTCCAGAAATAAACTGCATCTGTCAGCCACTTGTTTCACCGTGTGTGCATCGGCGTGTCTGTTTGTGTGCGTCAGTGTGTCTGTGTGTGTGGGAATCTCGAGTGGCAGTGAGCGGAGGGAGTGAGTGTTTAATGCAGTGTGTGGGATGTGGAGACGAACAACCTGAACATCTCTCACCTGCTGAAGAGTGGAGATAGATAGATAGATAGATAGATAGATAGATAGATAGATAGATAGATAGATAGATAGATGATAGATAGATAGATAGATAGATAGATAGATAGATAGATAGATAGATAGATAGATAGATAGATAGATAGATAGATAGATAGATAGATAGATAGATAGATAGATAGATAGATAGATACCATAGATAGATAGATTTTAGTCTTTTCTGCATCTCGTGATAAATAAGCTGGTCTCATTTGACGTTCTCTGTTGCACTTTTGACATCATAATCAAAGATTACTGAAAAAATTAATGTAATTAAAGTATTTTATATTTAAAATAACATCTTGGGGGGCCAGATAAGATGTCAACGAGGGCCACATTTGACCCCCGGGGCCTTGGGTTTGACACATTTGCTGTAGACAGTTTCTTTGTGTTGAAACGTTTCGTCTTTCGTCCAAAAGACTTCATCAGTCCGAGGAGCCACAACAAACTACGTCTTATAAACAGCACCTTCACCTAGTGGGTCAGCCAGTTTGATGGTGCTCAGATGGTTTCTGGAGTCCACCCTCTCCCCCGCTGACGCGTTTGAGGCGGTCATAGCCAAAGAGGTTCTAAACATCCTGATTCGTGCTCAATAATCCAGGTAGAAAAAAATAATCCAACAAATTTAATCAGCGTAAATTAAGTGACAAATTTGTTTGATTTTTCTACCTGGATTATGAACCAGGACCTTCCTGGGTGGAGTTTGCATGTTCTCTCCGTGCTGCGTGCGTTTTCTCCGGGTACTCCGGTTTCCTCACACAGACCAAAAACATGCATGTTAGACTGACTGGTGACTCTAAATTGTTTCCAGGTAAGAGAGAGCGTGAATGGTTGTTTTTCCTCAGTGTCCCTGTGATGGACTGCCCAGGGTGATGGCTACACCTTTGACCCCCACGACCTGGAAAGGAAGAAGCGGGTAAAAGATGATGGATGGATGGATGGATGGACGGACGGACGATTGTTTCAAAAGGTGGCAAAAAAAGAGACTCGAACAACTTTAGTGAGAATTCACCTGTTTTAAGAGTGAGGCTCATTTTGACACCTTTCCAGTGAATTGGAGCTTCTTAAAGCTGATTTTTGTCTTGAGTTTGATGCAACAGTAGAAGGAAAGGATAAGTAATCTGATTTAAGCTGCTGAAGTTCAGCTAACGGCAGCAACACAAACTAGAGCACGGTTCAAGAAAGCTCATGCTCAATAATCCAGGTATCAAATCTGATAATTCTCAATCAGGTCATCTGGACAGTTTATTTTTAGTAGAAACGTTTCACCCTCACTCCAGAGGGCTTCATCAGTCAGAGTAGTTCCAGCACGCTGTTCCCCCACCAAGTAAACAACTTAAGTGGACCAACCGGTTTGCTGGAGCCAAGATTGTTTCTGGAGGCCGTCCTGTCCCTCGTCGACTCCTCCCAGGCAGGCAGCCACAGCCAAAGTGGTTCAAGACAAGAAGGTTCATGCTCAATAATCCAGGTATCAAATCTGATAATTATACGTATGTAGTAATAACGTGATAATATGTAGTAATAACGTGATACGTATGTAGTAATAATGTGATATTATGTAATAACGTGATATTATGTAGTAATAACGTGATACGTATTACTACGTTATTACTACATACGTATCACGTTATTACTACATATTATTACGTTTTTACTACATAATTTCACGTTATTACTACATACATATCACGTTATTACTACACATTATCACGTTATTACTACACATTATCACGTTATTACTACATATTATCACGTTATTACTACATATTATCACGTTATTACTACATATTATCACGTTATTATTATTGGGCGGCCGTGGTGTAGTGGTAAGGGCAGTCGTCTCCCGATCGGAAAGTTGGCGGTTCGACTCCCGGGACCCGCACCATGTGTCGTTGTGTCCTTGGGCAAGACACTTAACCCTGAGTTGCTCCCGGTAGGACTGGAAAGCACCTTGCATGGTAGTCTGCCGCCACCGGTTTATGAATGTGTGTAGCATTCAATATATGTGTAGCACTTTGAGATTTTCAGTAATGAAAAGTGCGTTATAAATTGAATTAATTATTGGGGGCTGCCATTGCATGTAAATGCATGGAAGCCACCTATTGTTATTGTGCTCGAACGTGTGTCTACATTGTCGTTCACCGTTAATGCGGCCCGAACCACAATGTCTACCCCCACAAAAGTTATATCAAAACGACTGGCTCGGCCCCCTGATGTGTGCTATTACTTTTATTGGCATTTCGAGTTACCATGGCAACGTAATTTGCGAACAAAGACGTAATGAATCTCCAAATCCAGGAACTAGTTGGTTACTGCCCACTTATTATTCTACACCAGAAAAAGTTATCTTTTTCAACTTTAATACGGACCGAACCACAAAGTGAACCCCCACAAAAGTTATATCAAAACGACCGGCCCGACTCAGAGATGTGTGCTATTACTTTTATAAGCAATCGGAGTTACCATGGCGATGTATTTTGCTAACAAAGTTGCCATATTTCCCCATTGAAAATGAATGGGAGAACACTCCTCACACAAACTGCTGCTGTCAAGTCACATGATTTAGAATCTGATGAAAACATACTCACTGTTGGTACTGTTTGAAACTCATAGAAAGTATTTATAAAATGTATCTCTAGAACTGATTAACATTTGGAGCCATTTTGATTCAAGATGTCTGGCAACAGCCTGGCAGCCCCCGTCAAAGTTTCTCCGGAACTTTCTAGTTATTATTATTATTACTACATACGTATCACATTTTTACTACATGAGCTCAAAAAAAAAATGTTTCATGGATGACAGCAATACCCTTCCGTAGGAACCTCCCAGTATACTCATAGAAACACTGAACCACATGTAAACCTGAGAGCGAAGTGCTCTCTGTTTAGAACATAAGATCAGTAAACCAAGATAATGCACCTGTATTTTTACCTGCAGGGCCCTGTCGATGACATCACCAAGACGTTTTGTGTTGCAGCGTTGTGCATTTAGCTCAGAGGTGGCACTTCCTGCTGTGTAGATATTATTCAGTCAGGGTGAGACCATCAGACCAGTATAAAGTTTGGGTTCTGCTGAACCAGTTTGATTCAGAGTTAATCTGCTTTAAAATAATCTGCTCTGCTTGGATTAAATTCCGTGTTGGTCCTCAGACTGAGCCGGTGCACGGACGAGCTCGTTTTAATGGTGATTTCAGATAGTTTTGAATTCTCTGAGAACACGGTGTGAGAGCAGGCCTGCGTGCACGCCCCCCTCTTCTCGTTCTGCGAGGGCTGAACAGATTTCAGGCGCTGCAGCTGTGAGCGGGAGGTTATCTGCCTCAGCTCTGAGCATTACGTAACGTTCTGTTGCCAATTCTGGACCATTTCAAGGCTTAAAATCTACTGGATTATTTCTGTTCGTTCATCTCGTCGTGCTCGCTAGTTTTTTTACTCGATCGTAAAAAAATGACCTGTTGGTCACATCAGCATAAGTTTGGATATTTATACACATTATGTTCAAATTACCTAAACAGTGCATGGCTTTTTGGTTCTTCAAAAAACATAAATATCATTTACAGTATATCTTTATTTTCCAGGTTTGCTCCAAATGTACTCGACCTCTTGTGCAATTAACAGAACCTTTTTTTGTTTTGCCTCAAAAGTTTTAATAAAAGTTCATATTAAAGCTGAAGCTGTACGGAAAGCACCCAGTTGGTTGTTTTACTCAGTGAGATTTATCCCGATGCAGAAATGATCCATGCACACAATGTTTGGGGACAACAACAGCACAGTAAGTAAGTGCTGCTAAGTAAAGTTTATTTATGTGTGTGTGTGTGTGTGTGTGTGTGTGTGTGTGTGTGTATATATACAGTATATATATATATATACATATATATATACACATATGTATGTATATACATATACACACACACACATACATATATATATATATATATATATCATATATACATATATATATATATATATATATACAGGTAGTCCCCGACTTACGAGCGCTCTAACTTACGAGGATCCGGACTTACGAGCTGGCCAATTTTGGGAAAAAACGCAAAAAATACTGAGTTTTTCTGTGTTTTTTCACCACAGTTCGTTAGCTAAACATGTGGACACACGTTTCCGATCATTTTTATGCACTCATAAGCAGTTTTTCGATGAAAAACGAGTGTTTGTAGTCGCGCTAGCGAAACCGTTCCAACTTACGAGCGAAAATTCCGGACTTACGAGACACGTGGCGGCCGTTCCAAGTTACGAATTTTCGCTTTACGAGCGCCTCGTTGTAACGGAACTCGCTCGTAAGTCGGGGACTACCTGTATATACAAATATATATATATATACATATATACAGGGAACCCCCGAGTTAAGAACGAATTCGGGACCTAAGAACCGTTCGCAGCTCGATTCTGCCGTAGCTAGGGGGTGAAAATAACGTGTCGTTCGTAGGTCTTGATTTCGTTCGTACGTCGCGGAAATAACGCTAACGGAGCGCCGCACACACATTTATCGGCATGAGTCTGACATCCTAGCCCATAAACATGCACAGAACTTTATTTACAAACACTTATCCAACACATTACACCACACATTCATCCATAAACACCAGTGCTGTAACTGTACAGCATGTACAGTAGTGTACTGTAATGTTAAGCATTGCTATTCACATTTACAGAATAAATAAAAATATAATTTCTTACTTTGAGATGGTCAAAGCCGACATCTTAGGTTGCCATGCGTTGATGTTGTCGGGCCGAGCAGCGCGGCGGCCGGAGAGCGAACCACGGCAGCTGCTCGAGGCCTGTGTTAGCTCCTGAGCTGGTGTTGGAGCGGCGGTGCGGCGCGATCGGCGATCAATCTGCAGCTTCTGCTCCAGCCTGAGACGTCCACAGAACTCACAGAGCGATTCCAGATAGTAATTTATCCATTTGAGGCAATCCTGGAACACACACAGTCCTCACATGGGGCTGCCGGGAGGACCGCCGGAGTCCTAAAATGGCTGCCAGGCATTTCCTGTCGGACCGGAAGTTGCGCAATCATTAAATAAAGACTATTTTTATTAAAAAACATTATTTATAAAGTCTTTAAAACAACCACAGCTGCAACAAAGTGCTGTACACATGAAATTAATAACATTTAAACACACACACACAAAAAAAAGATTTTTTTAAATTTTATTTTTATTTTTTAATATTTTATATTAAATTATTAAATATGATATGTTCATAGGTCCGGGGCGGCCGTAGGTCGGTGGAGTCGTAGGTCAGGGTTGGCTGTTTATATATATATATATATATATATATTTATA
>JBBPBX010004540.1:16060-54150 GCA_038048925.1 Garcialebias charrua | reverse complement strand
TTTACACATATATATATATTTACACATATATACATACAAAATCCAGAGTTAGAATAATCCAAAGTGTGACCTGTTCTGTCATATTTAAAGTGTAATGTCTGGTTAGATGGCAGGTCTTCATGAGGAACCTGATGTAAAGAACGTCTGTGAGAACATTCATACCTGTTCAATGTTCCTGCTGATACATTCAGGGATACAGGTGAAGAGAGGGTCTATGTCCACAGAAAGCTTCAGGGATTTATTTTAGAAGCAGATCCTCACAGAACTGGTGCTGCAGTAAGGAGTGCAAGAAAAGTCCATTCAGGTACAGAGTCTTCCTCCTGAGGATGAAGCAGGAGCTGGACCATCGAGTCAGGGCCTCCTCTGCAGTAGTGAGGTTTGTTGGGCGGAGACGCTGGAGGGATATCCTCTCTGGACTGGAAACACCTCGGGATCCCCCAGGAGAAGCTGCAGAGTGTAAGAAAAGGGATGGATCGATAGCTTTGATCAGTTTCTGCATTCAGGTTATCTATTGATAACAAGACAGTCGACTTCACAATACATGATCGTTTCAAATGGCTCCATATCAAACACTCACTTGATTTATGAATTATTAGCTGGTTTATCTGTCGTACATGGTACATAAGGAAAGATAAAACTTAAGAGGTTGCAAACTGAATTTTAAACTTTATTTTTGCTGCAACATTCAGACAGTTTGGGTCTTTAAACGCTTCCTGTTACAAATGGTAAATGGTAAACGGAGCTTATTTATATAGCACTTTCCAGCCCCCTATGAGGGGCCCCAAAGCGTTTTACAATACCAACCATCCACCCATTCATACACACATTCATACACCGGTAGCGGCAGACTGCCATGCAAGGTGCCATCCAGTCCTACCGTGAGCAACTTGGGGTTAAGTGTCTTGCCCAGGGACACAACGACACATGGTGTGGGGAACCGGGATTCGAACCGCCAACCTTCCGATCGGGGGACGACTGCCATTACCACTACACCACGGCCGCACCCAAGACGCTCCTCACCTGCCCCATCGACCTGAAGACGTTATCTTCCATCTTTAATCTCACCGCGTGACAAACTCTGGCTTTAGCGTTCATTCAGATCCTGCACTGATAAACAAGTTTTATGATTTAAACTTTGATGTTTATCTTTAGAGAGTCTGTTATCATTTTTATCTGACAATAAAACGACCTGACGACACCCCAAAGGTAGTCAGGTGAGGGGTTAATCATGAGCCGGCGGGCGTTTTCTCCATCCCCGGTGTGTTTCAGAGCTTGTCTCTGTGTTTTTCGGAAGCTGCGGTGTTTGTGAAACATGTTGTTAAATCGTGTAAACTCTGCAGAAGGAGGGTTTGTGACGTACGAGCCGAACAGAGCGTGGATTGTGTGAAGGCGGTCAGCTGATCGGAGCAGATCAAACTGAAAAGATGAGATGAAAGAACATCAGTTCTGTAAAAATGAGATTTCAAGACGACGGGGTTCAGATTTTTCTTTAAACTGGCAGATTTCAAATTCAAGTCATATTTATGTCTCATATGCAAGGTTAACACTGCAATGAAATGTTCAGGATGAGAAGAACCGATTTGACTTGCTAACAAAAACAAAGAACAAACAAACAAGAACGTTTGTTTTTACAACTGAATGGTTGAAAAAAAGCAGCATCAACAGATAAATCGCTGTAAGATCGCCGGTTCAAGCCTCAGTTCCGACAACATCAAAATATGTGGGTGGAAAAAGGTGAAGCACCCACACCTGCCTCCACCCTCATTCGCCCCACCCTGGGCCTCTGAGCAAGGCCCTTAACCCCCAACATCTGCTCCCTAAACAGGTCTCTCTTGAAAATGTGTTCTCGTGGCTCAATGAGACTAACCTGGATAAATAACGGGTACCGTATTTTCCGCCCTATAAGTCGCATCAGTCCAATAGACTATATGCCACGGGCTTCCGTTCCAGCACTCCCGCAGTCATTACACAGACGGCGCACTTCCGGTTGGCGGGAAAGACACAAACATAAATGACTAAATACAATTAATAAAACATCTGCATACACACCAATAATAACTGAAAGTTATGCACCATAACTCATGTTCCCTGAAGGAAGGGAACGAGGTGCAACATACTTGCTATGGGAATTGTGCTTCCGCGCGATTACCTGTAGGAATATACTCACGCCTTTACGGCTAGGGGCGTCACCGCCATGCCAGAGGCCCCGCCCTCTGGGTACTTAAGCGGCGTGCGCCCATCCATCTTTCTCCAAAATGCACTTCACCGAGCTTTCAGCATTGAAAAGGGCCAGATATGTTGCACCTCGTTCCCTTCCTTCAGGGAACATGAGTTATGGTGCATAACTTTCAGTTCCCTTTCAGTCTGGTCTCTCGGTGCAACATACTTGCTATGGGAACGTAATCCATTCACGCCCTTGAAATGCTCAGTAAAATGCATGCTAGAGTGAACGTCTGCCCTTGACCAGCAGGCATCTCAAGGCTACTTTCTACTGTGTGTTAGAAAGGACAGCCTGAGTGACGTCACCCGCAGTAACATCCAAACTGTAATGCTTTGCAAAAGTGTTTAATGAGCTCCAGTTCGCAGCAGCGCAGATGTCTGCAACTGGTACACCCTTGAATAATGACCAGGAAGTGGCCAAGCCCCGAGTGGAGTGAGCATGCACTCCAGAGGGTACCTGTTGACCTTTGCTACTGTACGCCCTTTTAATGGCCTCAGTCACCCAATGTGAGAGGCGTTGTTTTGATAGTGCCCTCCCAGTAGCAGGTGCTGCAAAGCAGACAAACAGTAGGTTTGTTTTTCTCCATTCGGCTGTTCTTTGCATGTAAGTGCGTAAAGCTCTCACGGGGCAGAGAGCCTTCAACCTTTCCTGTTCCTGAGTAAGGACAGGGGCAGGTGGGAAGGAGGAGAGATCAAAGTCTAGACTCCTGTGGTTCAGAGTCAAGACCTTGGGAGTGTATGCGGGATTAGGCCTTAGTGTGACCTTTGACCCGTCAGGGGCGAATCTGGTACACAATGGATGTACAGACAATGCATGGAGGTCACTCACGCATTTCGCCGAGCAAAGTGCCAGGAGTAGAGTGGTTTTATAAGATAATAAATCTATCTTAACCTCGCTCAGTGGCTCGAATGGGGGGTCACAGAGAGCCCCCAGGACCAGGCCAAGATCCCAACCAGGGGTCAGGGTCCTGCTGGGTGGTTTAGTCCGAAGCACGCCCTTCATAAATTCTATTATGATTGGATGTGCTCCAGGTGTCCTGTGTCCCCAGCCTTCGTGACAGGCTGAAATAGCTGATAGGAAAACTTTAATTGTTGAATAAGAACAACCTTTTTCCAGTAAGTCCTGAAGGAAAGTCAGGAGCTGAGCCAAGTCGCATGCATAAGAAATAATGTTTCTTTCTGAGCACCAGGCTTCAAAAGTACGCCACTTCTGTGCGTATAGGGACTATGTTCATCCAGTACGGGCATTTTGTATGGTTATTACGACATTTTCCGGCAGGCCTGACGCTATCAACTTGTTCTTTTCAGCCAACAAGCTGAGACTTTTGGCAGTTCCTGGCTTAAGTGGCTGTACTGCCCCTTCTGGTGACACAGAGGCTGTGAGCTCCTGGAGGTCAACCAGGTTGGGAAGAAGGCCTCCTTGCCGGTGTGCCCCCAGGTTGCTCTGCTCAGGGGTAATTGAGGGCAGATGTAACCTGTCATCCTTATTAGATAGGATTGGAGCAGAGAGTCTATTTTCCCCCTCCAAGTTTGGGGTCCTAGGACTGGGAGACTGCAAGTTATGTAAACGAGCAGACCTCCTGACTCCAATTTATTTTCTGGAGTGGTCCAGTTTACTGGTCCTTAGCTTTAATGGAGCATAGGTACCAGGTAAATCGACCGGGGTCTGTGTTTCACCCGTTGGGAGAATTTTGTTTGAAAGCAGATCTGGATCAGCACAGAGAGGGAGGTCACGTGCTGTCGGATAACTGCTTGGACATTGTGTGTCCCTCGTTAATAACAAAGGAGCAGCTGCAACGTGAGAACGTGGGGGTGTTCCTTTTGGTTTGGCAGACCAGATTATTTGGTGATAAGGAGCCCAGTCCCCTTCGAAAAACAGGAAGAGAGATCTGATTCAACTCTGATTTGTTTTCATCCACAGCAGCCTGAACACAGTTGCTGCTATGAGGTATGAAGTTTGTGGCTACCTGAGGGTATCTGATGTAGCCCCCTTGTCGTTAGACTCTGTCAGCTTGCCTCCCTGAGGTGTGGACATGTCACGTGTTTGTCTGGTTAGTGTATTGGCTGCCCCACCGTTCACAATGGAGCGGGGACTTAAGCACGTGACCCTCCTCACCTGTCTCTATGAGGGGTGTGGGGGGTGCTTGCAGATGCCTCTGTGTCTGCTTACTATAGATGAATCAAAGGCACCCTGCTGGGGTTTATTGTTTAGGCTAATACCCCATGGGCCGTGAGGGAGGGTGGGGGAAAGGCCCCCTCCCTTTATGACGGCTTGCAGGCCAGAGGGACCTGCTTTGCTGAAGATATTTGTGTGTTGTTGTTTTTGTTGTTTGTTTTTTGAGTCAATAAAACAGAGAGGAGCTGTTTCATGAGCTTTATTCATGCTTATGTGCAATGACGTACATGATTCTATGTCACTCACAGCAGAGAAAGCATGATTTGTGCATGCTGTAAATATACCAGCTTTTTGTACCGTGTTACAAGTAAAGTCTGGACATGAAGGGATCATTCCAAGTACCACGTGGGCGGATGATCGTGTAATGTGGGAACGTGGACCTGGTTCATCAGGCCCGTTTTTGTCCGGTGTCCCGATTCACCGAGGAGGCCCTGTGTTTGCCCGCCTGGCGGGGAACTAACCTGTTTTTGTTCCATGCGTGCTCAGTGCGAGGTTGGCCCGGCGGGGGTCTCTGCCGGGGCTCTTCCTCGTATGCTGGCCGCTTCTGTGGTGGGGCACGCATTGTCGAGTGGTGTCGAGACTGTGCAGGTCTGCTTCCAGCAGACTCCCTTGGGGGGGCAAAGCTTCTCTGGGGAATGCCCACCCGGAGAGCTTCCGCCTGTCTGCGTCTTTGGTCCAGCTTGGTCTGAATTCGCTCCAAAGCTTTACCAAATAATCCCGTTGGCTCTATCGAGTGGTGGAGAAAAGGCACCTTTTGTCCCTCCGGGAGATCCGTTAGTCATCCACAGGTGGCGGATCACGATGACCACTTCCGCCATGCCCCTGCCTTGTGTAACAGCAGCTGTCCCCATCATACGGAGCACAAAGTCTGTTGCTCTGCAGGCTTCGTCCAGCAAGTCGGCGACCACCTGCTTGTCCGTTGTTACCTGGAACCGTTTTAGTTTTTCGGCTAGGTAAGCCTGCATTAACGCGGACGCGTTCATGGCGCGTGCCGCAAGTCCCTGAGCCTTGTAGCACTTCTCGAGTAGAGATGCTGAAACTCGACAAGCCTTGCTGGGGAGAGTTGGTTTTGTCCCTGATGACTTAAGAGCCAGGTGAGATGCTAGTGTGTCCTCAATCTGAGGCACGCTAGCTATTCCCACCTCATCCATCCCGTCTACGTCGAGGAACTGTGAGAGGGGAAGGAGCATGGGGGCTCTTGGTTGAGTCCAGGTGCGAGTTAGTTCTGTGAGGAAGTCCGGGAACACGGGCATCCTTTGCCTCGTGGCAGCCTGCTGCTTTGAGTAAAAATAGTTTCCTGCCAGTCTCGTGACCTGTTGGCGAGCCGGAGGTTTGGGCCATGGGATGTGCAACGCGTCCGTTGCTCTGTGGCACAAATCAAACAGAGCAGGGATGGAAAAGTCTGTTTCTGGGAGAACAGGTACCGGGGTCTGGGAGATATCTTCACCCTGATCCTCCAGTTCCATGTCTGCCACCTCCGTTGAAAATTCGCCCGAGGCTGAAATTGAGATCTTGTCCTCGTTCATCATGCCTCGGGTGTCGAACTCGACTGTTAGGTCCACCATAGGAGCCAGCACGTCAGGGCTGTCGCCCCATTCGACTCGTGTGCTCTCATGTAGAGCCATGTTCTCGAGCTCCGGTGTGGGAGTGAGAGGCTCTGTGGTGTCCGCGTCCGCTGGTGTCGCTGAATTGCCCATGGCTTTGGCGACGAGATCAACCCGATGCCGCAGCACCGCATCCAGCATGAGGCTGCAGTGTGGGCAAAAGTCGGGCGCATCCAGTGCTGTTTTTGCATGAAGCATTCCCAGGCAGACTGGACAGGCCTCGTGGGTGTCCGTTGCTGCGAGGGAGAAACTGCATCCACTGGGACAGGCGCGCAAAGTTGGGCTTGCCGTCCCGCTTGTTTTCCTTGGAAGTCTCGCCTTTCGCTTTCCTTTCTCCGGAGGCATGTCCGAGATAAGGCGAGCGAGTCCTTCCAGAATCTTTTTTCTTTTTCCTTGAAATGTCTCCTCCGTCGCGTCGCTTTCGCTGGCTAGCTCGCTAGGAGTTGGCGAAATAGCTTTTTTTCTTGTGGCGTAGTTAGCGCCGTCAAGCAAAGCAATCTGTAGAGAGAGGAGAAGAAAATACTTCGGGGTTAAGAGAAATGTGCCGGACTAGCTTTCGCTAGTCCAGTAATACGCAGGAATAATTCTCTGTGCGCTCTGTGCAGGGAGCGAGCTCACCTCAAGTTGAGCGATGAAGCAACAAAGAAGTCCCGCGAAGAGGTAGTTCAGGTTTAGCGAGGTGAAGGGTAAAAAAGAGAAAGATGGAGGGGCGCACGCCACTTTCGTACCCAGAGGGCGGGACCTCTGGTGCGGCGGTGACCCCCCTAGCCGTAAAGGCGTGAGTATATTCCTTCAGGTAATTGCGCGGGGGCGCAATTCCCATAGCAAGTATGTTGCACCGAGACCAGACTGAAAAAGAACTCTATACAGTACACATATAAATCCATCTAAAATCATGGCGACGTTCCCCCTACGGGTAGCCGCGATAAATCTTCGTCGAAACCCCCACTCGGAACAGCTGTTCCCACCGGTGGGCGGACACAACGGTACTCACGTGTAGTGCCGGTAGCGCGCAGGCGCAGCCGCTTCCCGTTTCGGGTCGTTATCATGGTTTGCTACTAGGAGCTAACGCTAGCAACAACGGCAGTGGATGGGAACCGGAAGTGGCGGATGTGGGTTGCATTTTACCGGAAGTACGTCACGACCCCCCGTGGCATATAGTTTATGTCCAATAAAGTGGAAAAATCCATAAATATGTCGCTTCGCCCTATAAGTCGCATCTATTATGCGTCACTGCTGAAGCGTCGCGTATGTTACGCGTCAGCGGTGACAACCCGGAAATGGCCACAGGAGCATGCACGGTAGGACTTTAACAAGATTAACACTTAAAAACAATTATTTGTTTGCTGAAAATTATAGCAAAGATGTGTCTGAGCTGCACTTTTCCTTAATAAATAAACGTACTGGTCAAATCAGCTGAATTAAAAAAAAGTTTAGCTACGTCTGTGCTGCGAAGCGTTCACGCGCAGCGAGCAGATACACTTCATTTCTTTAAAATTTAACAAGATATACACCTTTAAAAATATATTTGTTTACTGTCTTTATAGCAAAAGTGTTTCTGAGCTTAACTTTTCCTTTAAAAATTAAGGTAACGTTCAAATTAGCTGGATTTAAATTGTTTCACTTTGACGGTCTTCCAAAAGTGTGCACGTGCTGTGAGAATAAATTATAAATAAATCGAATTTTAGCTCAAACATCTCCTACAGCTAATAGGTTGTAAATGTCCATCCAGTGATTACTTTCTGTAAGTTTCATCAAAATCTGTCATGTGGTTCTTGAGCTATTTTGCTAATAGTAAAACACTGAGCTAACAGCTACCACAGCTATACTGTAGTCCTAAAACATCAAATTTTAGCTCAAACATCTCCTACAGCTAATCAGTTGTAAATGTCCATCCAGTGATTACTTTCTGTAAGTTTCATCAAAATCTGTCCTGTGGTTCTTGACCTATTTTGCATTGCTAACAGAAAAACACTGAGCTAACAGATAGTTCATACCTTCAAAGAGCAGGAGGCTGGGCTGCGACAGAGTGAGTCCGACCAGAGGAGGCTGCCGTCAGAAACATGAGCTGGGAACGGTCGGTGGACTCTAGCGGCCGAAAGTGGTACTGCACCCTTAGCGGCCAAAAGTGGTAGCCTACTGCTCCATTTTTTTGTCAGAATGAATGAAAACGGTCATATCTCAGCCAAAAATTGGTCTAAAAATATGGGGAAAAATCCATAAATATGTCGCTTCGCCCTATAAGTCGCAGGGCATGCAAATTAGGCAAAAAGGTGCGACTTATAGGCCGGAACATATGGTAAATGACAAAAAAAAAGAAGAAAAAAAAAGACAGCACTGTCCATTGATCTGTAGAGGACGTGTCATGCAAAACCCCTTTACTTTGTGTTTGGATTTGTTTTCTTTAAAAGTGTGTTTTGTAGATTTAGAGCAGGAAACACTGACACAATTCCATTAATCCCCCCACCCCCACCCCCTCAGGATCTACATTAAAATGCCATTTCTTGATGATGTGAATTTTTTTTACCGTAATTTCTGGACTATTGGGTGCACCTGAATACAAGCCATGCACACTAATAATAATAATAATCCACCCATCCATTATCTTTTATCCGCTTCTTCCATTTTGGGTCATAGGGGTCGCCGGTGTCCATGTCCAGCAATCACTGTGCGAGGGGCGGGGTACACCCTGGACAGGTCTCCAGTCCATCACAGGGACACACAGAGATAAATGAGACAAACAACCATTCATTCTCTCACTCACACCTAGGGACAATTTAGAGAAACCAATCAGACTAACATGCATGTTTTTGGTCTGTGGGAGGAACCTGGAGTACTCGGAGAAAACCCACGCATGAACAGAGAGAACATGCAAACTCCACCCAGAAAGGCACCCGGACCAGGATTTAAACCAGGGACCTGCTCGCTGAGAGGCAGCAGCTCTACCAATTGTGCCACCATGCTGCCATAACACTGTATTAACAATAATAATGATAGTAATAATGATGACGATTATGATAATGATAATAATAAAGATAATAATAATAATAATAACAATAAATTTGTAAGCCTCTGGTGTCCACATAATATGAAATATTTACACTGAAAGCTTTTTTTTTTTTACTTATATGTACTGTCCAGCAAACTTTTTTTTCTGAATACTGCCTGTAACACAGCTGGTAAAATAAAAAAAACAGCAGCTTACCAGGAAAAGCCACTGATCGCTATGTTCATCTTCCTCCTGTGCACCAAAACCACTAAAGTCTTCTTCAGAGTCAGAATTGAACAGCCTCAGAAAAAAACCCATCTCTTTTGTAATGGAAAAAAATACAGTAGCTTACCATGAAGTCATTGACCGCCATATTCATATTCCTCGTGCTCCGGAGCAAAAGTTGCTCCGCTCATGGGGGGTATTCCCCCACCTCCCCTTTCTCTGCGTTATGCTGGTGAAGATTCTCAGTCATCCAGGACATGATAAAATCAAAAAAAGACGTTCAATACAGAAACAACTTTATTTGTAACAGAAGACGTTTCGCTCTTCATCCAAAAAACTTTCTCAATTCAAAGAGCAGAGTTTGGGAGTGAGGTTTTAAAGGTTGAGAGAAGACACCCACACACACATACGGTACCTATGTAAACATACCTACGGTATGTATGTCATACCTATACCTATGTATGTCCCCGTTCTCTCCTCCTCTCCTTACTTTCATTGGTTCAACTGTGAACTGTTCGTTAATATAATTGGTCAGATTTGATTTTTCAAGACTTTAGTTAAACAAGTAGTCTCATTGAGTCACAATGACCCACCCCCCAAGAGTGATGTATATTGGACAGCTATGTGAGCGCCCAGGTGAGCGCCCAGGTGTGACGCAGCTAAATGTTTTGGTGGCAGGAAGCTTGTTTAATCCATAAATTAGCCGCAGCATTGTATAAATTGCAGGGTTCACAGCGTGTGAAAATAGCAGCAGTTTATAATCCAGAAATTACGGTAATTTGTTGGCGCTTGATTTGACATTTACTTTGAGGCATTTTATACCTTTTGAGCAACAAAAGGGACTTTTCCTGTTCCATGCATTGACCTGTACCAGAAATGCAGACCCATCAACACGAGGAGTTCCAGTAAAAATTTAACTTAAACTATATTTTAACAAAAAACAAAAAAAGCTGACGAGCTGGAGAGCAGACTCAAGAGAGACCAGAAGTGGGGTTTAGAATAAAAATTGCTCCACTGAGGAATGGCGGCAGAGGAGCTGAGGCTTAATGGACAATGTGAAACAGCTGAGTCGGAGACAGGGAACAGGTGTGAGTGGGCGTGGCCTGACAAAGGAGCAGGAGCTGGAGTGAGACAAACTCAACCATAAACACATAAAAACGTCACCAGAATATACAGATACTGACAGCACGCAGACATCAGGTTGTCACCAGCAGCTGCAGGTGGGGCCTCTATGATCACTCGGTTGACCGTTTCCTGCACGCCCCACATGATCGGGTGCAGGGCCGGCCCAAGGCATAAGCAAACTAAAGCAGCTGCTTGGGGCCCCAGGGCCACTAGGGGGGCCCCCTAAGTGGAAGCACGGGTTTTAGGAAGTTTGTGAAGTACAGTATTAAGGAATAAGTAACATAAACAGGTCAAATGTGTGAATAAAGGTTATTTAAGGTTTTAAGCTCAGCTTTTATAAATTGCATACATTTACATAGTTTTAATAACTAATTATTCAACTTTAAATTTATTCTTTAACCATTTTACGTGGTTTCAAGTAATTGTTTATTACATTATTTATTTCCTTGTTATTTCATTATGTCTGTTTTTGCACAATATTATTTATTTTTATGCATCTAACTCATCTGTTTGTTGTTGATCTTGCACTACAAATTATTTTGAACATTACTGTTGCGATTCTTTGGAACCACAGATAATGAACCAGATGACACTTTTGCTGTAAACATTGCATACTGGTGATTTTTTTTTCTTTTGATACTTTAAGTGTCCCATGATTTATACATTTAGTATAATGTAAACAGGGCTGTCAGAGTTGCAGTGAGTTTATGTTAGGTGGGTGAATGATCTGATCATCTGACTGTTCATTGCAGTAATCCACATTATTAGCAGAAATAGAGGGCCCCAAATTAAATTCCGCTTAGGGCCCCATGGAGGCTTGGGCCGGCCCTGATCGGGTGTTTGCACTTCATCTCACGTTTCTCACAAACCCTTCTCAGATAATGCTGGAACTACCTTGGACTAACTTTGGAAGGTGTTAGTTCTGCTGCTTTATCTGCTCAGAAACGTTGACTCTTTCAAGCAGTTGACCCAACTCTTGGTGCACTTTGACCTTGATATTGGCGCACAGCGACCTTTGGCTAGTGCTGCACCTTCCAACATGGCAGACTCACACATTTTATTCTATTTGTTTAAATTTACAGGGTCAGTTTCAGAGTTTGTCATTCTTCACAGAATCATACTACTTTAGTTTTGTATGTTTATATTTTTATCTATGCAGATTTTGTTAAAATGAAGTCTTTGCTGTTGCTACCATTCAAACATGTAGTGGGCATGACCGTGTCCGCTCTGATACACCTGTGTATTTTTGAACTGTTCCAGAGATGACCTTTACTGACCTCTCAGTAAAGCAAGACATTTACTACAAATTATTCCATTAGTTGTAATCTGAGAACATAGTCACCAAAAGAGACTATTGGCTTCTTTAATTTTATTCTAATGTAATCAAAAGAATAACATTTTGTCATTTTCATGATATATGTTATATGCTGTTATTCTTTAAATGTGAAACATTAATGTGTTACTTGATCAAATGAACGGGTGTCAAAGTGACTTACACAGAAGTTGTTTTTGTTGAGTTTCAGCTAAAACTCTAACTAGCGTCTGAAAGTCTTCTCCTTCAGATACTTTTCCTAAACAATTTCCCTCTGCTGAATTTCACCTTGAATCGTGATAACAAGTGAACTGCTCGACTGTTTTTTCTTTTGAACCAATGGGAAAGAGACAAGTCTCTCTCATCTCAGAGTTCTTTCTTAAAGTTCTAAGCTAAGCTGGAATAGTCGGAGTCTGCTGGGAACTTCAAGAGATGTGAACTTTCCCAAAGAGCTGGATGAACTCAGTCACACGCTAAGGACACGTCATCCAGTTAAGGACTAATAACATGTTGTTATGAGTCCACTTCGAACGAGCGTAAGCTCAAAACTTTGTTTATTCCTTCCTGGAATAAGTTATCTTGAAGTCAACCAGTAGCCGACATATTTTCTGATGATCGACGCGGATCCGAGGAGACGTTGAAACGTAAACAAGAACCGGCTCGGACGTGCTGGACCTGCAACGATTCTGTACGCCTGAAAGGCTGGTGTCATCTCTTTATCAGACTCGTCGTCAAAGGTAAAGAGCTGTTTACAAACGTACCTGGATTTCAGCAGAAATCTGATGGGAAGTGTCACTTCTGGTAACATGCTCAAGACAATTTCCTTTAAACCATCTCTCCATCTCTCCTCCTATTTCCTTATCCCTCTCAATTTAAGCTGGAAACTATATTTAAGCTAAGACTGAGCCACAGACTAAGTATAATGACATCCTGTATTTATGTCTGTTGTTACAATTTAACTGTGCTGACGTATTAAATTGAAAGAAAGTGAAATCATGTCAATCAAGCGTAATGATGTTAATTTAGTTGATTTATTTTAAATAAATGGTAGTGTCTTTGACATACCAAACTAAGTTAACGTCTTTGTCACTCTATGGCTTCTGTTTTATTTATCCATCATAAAGATCACAGAAATATTGGGTAAACTGAAAAAGAAAAGAATCCGTGAAATTACTATTCAATCTGAATAAGTAATTAATTGAGGATAAAGGGGTCAGCTTAATACTGACCCCCCCTTTAAATCCTTTACATCTGGGTGGCACCGTATGTGTAAAGACACAATATGGTGGTTACCCTCATGTTTACTTCAAACACGTCATAAAAAAAATGCTAAAACAAAGAGGAAGCATGTCGTGTTGCTGTCATGTCTCTGAAGGTGTTGAGGCGTCTTCTTTCAATTCAGTTCAGTTTATTTATACATCTCCAAGTGACAAAATAAGTCGTCTCAGGGCCTCTGAACAGAAACATTCATAAAAAATGTAACATTATTTATCTGAGGAGCTTTGAGTTTAACTCCATCACAGAACTCTCATCTTGAGCACGCATGAAGGTGACAGTGGAAAGGAAAAACTCCCTCATGTGGAAGAAACCTTTGGCAGAACCAGGCTCGGGACAAGCAACCATCTGCTTCGACCAGCTGGGTTTGGTAGGAACAGATACACAATGGCTGGTCAAGAATCACATGTTAAGATAGAAATAGTATCAAATGAAAACTATTCAATTTTAACAATTAATTTAAGGAAATTAGGTCAATTTGTCCTCCAGTAGTCTAAGCCTATAGCAGCATAACAAGCCAACCCTAACTACAGGATGTATCAAAAAGAAAAGTCTTAAGCCCAGTCTTAAAACTGGACAATGTGTCAGTCTCATGGACAGAAACTGGAAGTTGGTTCCACAGGAGAGGAGCCTGATAACTGAAAGATCTTCCTCCCACTCTGCTGTTGAAAACTCTAGGGAGCAAAAGTAAACCTGCAGTCTGAGAGCGAAGTGCTCTGTTGGGAAAATATGGAACAATGAGATATGTAATATAAGATGGAGCTAGGTTGTTGAGAGCTTTGTAGGTTAGAAGTAAGATTTTGAATTCAATTCTGGATTTGACAGGGAGCCAATGGAGAGAAGCTAAAACGGGAGATATATGATCCCTCCCACTAACTCCATAAGACTCTGGCGGCAGCAGTTTGGATCAACTGAAGACTTTTAAAGAAGTATTTGGACACCCAGATAACAAAACATTGATACAGTCCAATCTACACATGAAACATGCATGAACCAGTTTTGCTGCATAATTTTTAGCTGTTTCTAATTTAGTGATATTAAGCAGGTGGAAGAAGGCGGTTCTAGTAACGTTTTTAATGTGGGGGATAAAAGACATGTCCTGTTCGAACACAACACCAAGATTTTTAACATTAGAACTGGAGGCCAGAGTAATGTCATCCAAGGAGGGAGAAAGACTGAAAAATTAATTCCTAAGATGCTCAGGTCTAAAAACTAAAACTTCAGTCTTGTCTGTGTTCAAAAGCAGAAAATTTTGGGTCATCCGGGTTTTTATGTCTTTAAGACATGCTTGTAATCTAATTAGCTCATTGGATTTGTTGGGTTTCATGGACAAATATAACTGTATCATCAGCATAACAATGAATATTGATCCCATTTAACTGCAAATCCGCTACCATTTATCCCTCTCCACATAAATAAGTTATTATTATTTTTTGTTTACTGGCAGCAAACTGATGTCATACTACAGAAGTCAGTGTTGACATAAAGTGATTATTGAACAAACTAATAAAAGTGCTTCAAATAGAAGAAGGCTCACGTCTTTATGTATTAAAGTTCTGTAGCTGGACTCATCATTGTTTGGGATGCATCACAAACAATGATGAGTCCAGCTACAGACAGGAGGTGGAACACCTGGAGAGCTGGTGCAAAGAGAATAATCTTCACATGAATGTGAAGAAGACAAAGGAGATGATTGTGGACTTCAGAAGGAACAAACACACCCACGCCCCACTGAAAATAGGTGGATCTGCGGTGGAAGTGGTCTCCAGCTACAAATACTTGGGTGTACACTTGAATGATAACCTCAGCTGGACCAACAACACCACCAGCCTGATCAAGAAAGGTCATCAAAGACTCTACTTCCTCAGACGACTGAGACGTGCTGGTCTGAGCAGCCCAGTTCTCACCTCGTTCTACAGGTGTGCAGTGGAAAGCGTCCTGTGCTCCAGCATCAACGTGTGGCATGGAGGCTGCACAGTTGCAGAGAGGAAAGCTCTACAGAGAGTGGTGAAGGCTGCACAGAGGTCTGTCGGAGTCAGTCTCCCCACCATCACAGACATTTACACCTCCAGATGCAGGAAAAGAGCCACCTGCATCATGAAAGACCTCACTCACCCAGCACACTCACTCTTTGCCCCACTCCCCTCAGGACGGAGGTTGAGGAGCATCAAATGTAGAACCACTAGACTGAGGAACAGCTTCTACCCTGAGGCTGTTAGACTCATGAATGAATAAATAAAAATAAAATAAAAATAAACACTGCAAAATATCACATCATGCTGATGCTGATCTGTTTTCTTGTTGCTGTGTTCATCTGTGACCATCTGCTCATACAGACTCATGTTCGTGCTGCTGTTTATAATGATGTTTTTCCACTATATTAGGGCTTAGTGTATTACTAGTTGATGTTTTTCTTAGTTAATTCTAGATGTTATTACTGTTTTTCTCTTGCATTTGCTGTTGGATGTAACTGGGACCCCGTGTACATAATCTCGTTTTCATCATATGTACCACATGCGGTGCAAATGACAATAAAGACTCTCTGACTCTGACTCTGATTAAATATGAGTTTTCTGAAGAACCAACATTTGGCTGTTTGATGTTTGTAGCTGAAACTGGAAGTCAAAATGTTCAACATGATCCAAACACTTGGCTCTTAGCTCTGATTGTATTTTTTCAGGTTTTTACAGCCTGAAGTCTCTGAGTATGACTTGGAAAATAAATTAGAATTATTATTATTATTTTTGTAAATGCCCTCGACTGTTACTGGAAGATCTAGAACGTTCACACGTGGAGCTCCTGCAGAATCCTGCAAAATGTAAACTTTGTGCTACGGCTGCAGATAATTTCTGATCAGTATGGTTTTTGATTCTGATGCTTTAAAAAACACTTTGGCTGCATGTGACATGCCATCGTCTTGGCATGCGAACAGTTTAGGACTGAAAGCATTTTCATTTGCCTTTTTGTTGCACAAAACCAGTTTTTCCTCCGCTCGTTCCTGTTTCTGTTTACCGGCGCTGACAGAATGCAGTTATTAAAACCAAACAAGTAGGGCAGGGTGACTCAGACTCCACTACTCTGGGAAGCATGAGCGTCCATGTGTCACGACACGAACACACACACAGCACCCATTGGCTGAAAATAGGTCAAGTCATGATTGGCGTCGTCCTCGGATGTGGCGACACGCTGGATTGTTTCCTTTTCTGCCTCTTATTTACAGCCGAGTGCACGTTCGACAGCACACAACTGCAGGTCAAAAACCCAAAATGTGCCACATGTGAAGAGAGAATCATCCGTGACTAAACAAACTTCTGAGTTTGACTCACTAAGAAGGCCCATCGTTTGCTCCACACTGAACTCATCAGCTGAAACCAGTAACTCCTCCGTGCCAGCGTCGCATTCAAAAAGTAAACGGGACTAATTCAAATTCAGCAGCTGTGAGAAATTTGCCTTCTTTGAGCATCAGCAGATCTTTGTTCTACAAACTTGTCTCATATCTGGTCTGCGTTTCTGGAGCGATATTTGTATTCTGAGCTTCACTGATCATCGCTGGCTGCCTCCTATTATTTTAGTTAACATTTATAAATGGTAAATGGAGCTTACTTACATAGCGCCTTCCAGCCCCCTATGAGGGGCCCCAAAGCGCTTTACAGCACCAGCCATCCACCCATTCATACACACATTCATACACCAGTAGCGGTAGTCTGCCATGCAAGGCGCCAGCCAGTCCTACCGGGAGCAACTCGGGGTTAAGTGTCTTGCCCAGGGACACAACGACACATGGTGTGGGAACTCGGGTGTGGGAACTCGGGATTCGAACCTTCAACCTTCCGATCGGGGAAATGAGTTTTCAACTCATAAAAGAATCAATTTGGACCAGGGTATGCTGCACTGGTTGAAAGAACCATTAATGCTTTTCCTGACATGCCCGTTTAAATAAATAAATAAATAAATAAATAAATAAAATAAAATACTTTATTGATCCTAAAGGGAAATTAGTTGTTGTTGTAGCTCATCTTGGTTTCATTAGTTGTTCTAGATGCTGATGGCTGTGGGCAGGAAGGATCTCCTGTAGCAGTCCTCCCACAGCGGATCCGAAGAAACTGGCTGCAGATGCCGATCCATCCACCCAGACCCAGCCACCCGCTTCGAACGTTATCAGCCATTAAATGGCCATTATTAGTTGTTATCATCCCCGTAGCGGTCAGACTGCCCCTCCTGTACCTCCTACATAATAGGCTCTGCTTTTAGCTACGTGTTTCGGTTTTAAGTAAAGGGTCTGGCGTTATGTTTAGGGTCTTGGTTAGGTTTAGGCACAAGGGTAATGGGGTTAAGTTTAGGGTTGGTCCTCTGGGTCTGGTGTAAGGTTACGTTCAGGAAAAGGGTTGGAAAAAAATGTACAAAGCTGACCAAAAAAAAAAAAAACACCCGGTGACATGCTGCCTACTATCAGTGAAAAAAACGACACTAACGTACCTTTTCACCTACTAGGAGGTACGTGGGACAGTTTCACTGCTACATATGGGGATGATAACAACTAATAACGGCCATTTAATGGACTGATAACATCCAAAGCCGCTGACCTGCGCAGCAGGACTGCCTGAATGTCCGGCAGAACTCTTCCCAGAGCAAAGGCAATTTCTCTCAGCAGCCTGCCAAGCCCCTCGTTGCCGCGGAATTAACTGCAGATGCCGTGGGACAATCTCGGTCCTCCCGCTGTCACGAGCCACGTTTCCCGCTAACCTCCAAAACCTCGGCGGTCCGGAGCACCGCCTCCAGGTAGACGGTAATGCATCCACGGCACCTCCTTTTCAACTCATTTGGGATTTGGGGCTGTAGTTAGGATATTATTTGAGCTTTTGAGATGTTAATCAGTAGCTCCCAGTTGTAGAAAACCACCTTGTTGTTATGGTTACGCATCATAACAAATGTCCAAAAGTAAAAAAAAAAAAAAAGTTTCAGCATCTTATACCAGAGAAAGTAATCATCCGAAAAAAGTGATTTCCATCCAGACAAAAGAGTAATTAAAGTTTTCAAAAGCAACAGTTCTGAATGAATGTCACAGAGCTACTCCAACCTGCAGCCAGCCACCTTGATGGCGCAATTCCGGGAATTTTCTTTTTGTGAAGGTGTCACTGCAGCAACCTGCGAAACATTCTCACTTTTCACGTTAGTGACTTAAATATCGCTCAGAAAATGGTGAATATGTGTCACTAAATGCACCAATACAGTATATGAATAACCAAAATGTGTTTTCCTATAATTACTTTGCTACAGTCATAAACTCTGTCCTTGTTCTCAGTTCGAAACATTCATAAAATAAATTCTAAGTGTGTGTGGGAATGTTACATAACTCAGGGGTTCCTGTCTTTAAACGGAGGCATACTTTGAATACCTCATGTAATGCTGTGAATCCATGAAAGCAAGCGAACGTGTTTCAAATGGCTCTTGACATCAGCTTACTCCAAACATCTCATATGATTCATGGGTCTAGGCAAGTAAACATGGACGATGCAGTAAATCTATTTTGTGAAAGTCAGTGTAAAACCTCAATAAACGAATCAACTAGACCATGGTGTTGGCTGAGTTTTCTGAAGCAATAAATGGATATAGTTGTTTCATGTGGTACAGAATAAACTTTTATACAAGCACAGTTGCATAAAATAGACATAGAAACAAAACAGGTAAATACAGACAGAAAAATAGAAAAAGACTAATGCAAAACACAGTCAATGTTTTCGACAAAAAAGTTTCAGAATTAGATTGCAAGATTTTTTTTAGAGTTCTGAGATGGTTTTTGTCGTAAATTGTGCTACATAAATTAAGTAAATTTAATTATATAATCTAATGTCAGTTAAATGAGACATTAACTGTATATTATTATTAACTGTACCGGTATAATTATTCTTTTTTCAAATAGGTCTCCTTTAATACAGGGCATAGTTATGTTTATGTTTATGTTTGTTTGTTTATGTTTATTAAATTTGTTCATTTTTTTTACAAAAGAAACACAATACAGTACAAGATAATCCCATAAATGATAATGTAGAAAATATAAAAAAATGAAAGGTAGCAGAAAGAAGAATAAATCTTATTATATCTGCCCCTTTTTTCAAACAATCAGATTAAACAATAATAATCTTCCACCAACAGTACAAAATGACTTACTCTTTCTAATCAGATTAAACAATAATAATCTTCCACCAACAGTACAAAATGACTAACTCTTTCTAATTTTCTAACTAATACAATACACAATACGTCATTTTATATATATATTTTTAACAAATTCATTTTGATCATTTTCTTAAATGTAAACATTGACTTGGCATTTTTAACTTCATTCTCCAAGCCATTCCATAATCTAATTCCCTGGATTGAGGTAGAACGTCCCTTCAAACTAGTTCTGAATTGTGGTTTTATAAACATCTCTGTTCCCTTAAGGTTATAACAACTTTGTCTTTTAACAAAATGCATTTGGATATTTAAAGGTAATGCGTTATTCTGAGCCCTATACATAACTGATAAAATATTATAATCTACCAAATCATGGAACTTCAATAACTTCAGTTGATAAAATAATGTACTAGATGGATGACGGTAATGTTTTCTAGTGATAATTCTTACAGCTCTTTTCTGTAATACAAAAATAGGCTTTGTGATTGTTTTACACGCTTTCCCCCAAACATCAATACAATAGATTAAGTGTGGAACAATGATTGTGTTATACAACAAATACAGAGCTTTATCATTCAATAGGTCTCTGACTTTGTACAGTACTGCAATCGATCTAGCTATTTTTATTCTTACAGAATTTATGTGTTGTTTCCATGTCAGTTTGTCATCAATGATAACACCCAAAAACTTCACCTCACTCACTCTACAAATCTCAACACCTTCAATTTTGAGTGGAACATCAACAGTTTTCTTTTTATTACTGAATATCATGTAATTAGTTTTTTCTAGATTTAATACCATACCATACCATACCAGTTTATTTATAAAGCACTTAAAAATACAGCAGCAGCCGTCCGAAGTGCTGTACAAAAATAAAAACAAGCACAAAACAATAAAAACAATCAATCTCAATCATATAAATATCGGAACATCACAAGTAAAATAATACAACATTAAAACAGAGATGTGAACTCATTCTGGTTTAAAAGCCAATGAAAACATATGTGTTTTTAAACGAGTTTTAAAAACAGATATTGATGGGGCCTGCCTGACCTTCAGTGGCAGCTCGTTCCACAATTTAGGAGCCAGAGCTGAAAATGCTCTGTCTCCTCTGGTCTTATAAAAGGTTTTTGGGACTGCTAAAAGCATCTGGTCAGCGGATCTGAGAGCACGTGATGGCACATAAAGCTGAAGCAGTTCAGACAGATAAGAGGGACTAAAACCGTTCAAAGACTTAAAAACAAACAATAAAACTTTAAAATGGATTCGAAACTGGACAGGAAGCCAATGAAGGGACATTAAGACTGGAGTGATGTGCTCACGTCTGCCTGTACCAGTCAAAAATCGTGCAGCAGCATTTTGTACCAGCTGCAACCGAGAAAGCGAGGCCTTATTTACTCCAATCAGAAGAGAGTTACAATAATCCAGGCGTGAAGTAATAAAAGCGTGGATTACGGTCTCTAAGTGGCGTCTAGAAAGGAGGGGCTTGATTTTTGACAGGCGCCTCAAATGAAAGAACGAGGACTTAACCATGCTGTTGATGTGACAGTCCAGTTTCAGGCAGGGGTCAATTTTCACTCCTAGATTTGTCACAATCGACTTTTCATATGGGGCCAAAGAGGAAAAATCAAAAGTGGTGGGGCTGTCAGGAGCACTAGATTTAAAGACCATAACCTCGGTCTTTTTATCATTAAAATGAAGGAAATTAAGCGCCATCCACCCTCTAATGTCACCAAGACAGTCCAAAAGAGACTGCGTGGAGCCATTTTGTTTTATAGGAAAATAGACTTGACAGTCATCCGCATACAAATGAAACTGCACACCATGTTTTCTGAAAATAGAACCGAGTGGCAGAAGGTAAAGTGAGAAGAGCAGAGGACCAAGGATAGATCCCTGGGGTACACCCCAGGGGAGGGCAGCAGATGCAGAGGTAAAATTATCAACCTTCACACTGAAACTTCGATTTGAAAGGTAGGACCTAAACCACTGCAGAGCTGAGCCAGTGATGCCCACCCATTGCTCCAATCTGGCGATAAGAATTTCATGGTCGACTGTGTCAAAAGCAGCTGTTAAATCTAAAAGCACAAGTAAAACACAGTTTCCAGAATCCAGCGATAAAAATATATCATTAAAAACCCTTAAAAGAGCAGATTCAGTGCTATGGTAGGTTTTAAAACCAGACTGGAAGACCTCCAAAATTTTAAATTCATCCAAAAAGTCCTTCAGCTGGGTGTAAACAACTTTTTCCAATATTTTTGAAATAAAAGGTAACTTTGAAATTGGCCTAAAGTTGGACAAAGAGGTAGGATCAAGGCCAGGTTTTTTCAATAATGGCTGAACCACAGCATGTCTAAAATTGCCTGGCACCACGCTAAACATTAAGCTGCTATTGATCAAATTTAGAACAAAAGAGCCAACTGTAGAAAATACCTCCTTAAGAAAACAAGGAGGTACAACATCAAGGGGGGAACCTGATGGTTTCATACTGGTGACAATTTTCTCTAGGTAGGAGAGAGAAATAGGCTCCAGATGATCAAAAAGTGCAGGACAGGGGACCAGGATGGAAGGGTCATGGGAAGGAAAAGAAATACAAGCCCTCGTGTTCGTAACCTTGTCCAAAAAAAATTGAAGGAACTTATCACAAAGTTCTTTAGATGCTTCAATAGGAACCGGTTCATGTGAATTTAGGACCGTGTTGATTGTATCATAAAGAACACGGGGGTTGTGAGAGTTGGCAACAATAATGTCAGAGAAATATTTGGCTCTGGCTGTTTTTACAGCTTGTTGATAGCGACGCCAACTCTCTCTCACCATATCAAATGAGACTTGGAGACCATCCTTTCTCCATTTGCGTTCATTTTTCCTGCATACCTGCCTAATGGCACGGGTATGGTCACTCAACCACGGGTCAGATTTAGGCTTTGAACGCCTAGTTTTAATTGGGGCCACATCATTCAAAATAGTGTTGCATAAAGAATCAAAATGTAGTGAAAGCTCCTCAGTGCTGAGAGACACAGAGAGCTGTGAATTTAAACTATTAAAGGCAGTGGAAAAATGAGCAGCAGTGGATGAGTTAAAAACACGGCAGCTCCGAGCAGGAGCACAGGGTTTAACAGCTTTAGAAACAGGAATAAAATCAAATAAAACTGGCATATGGTCGGAAAACAATGCATCACCAATTTCCAAGTTTAAAATAGACAATCCATAAGATAAAACAAGGTCGAGGGTGTGTTTACGTTCATGCGTTGGGCCCTTCACTGATTGAGTGAGACCAAATGCATCCACTAAATCTAAAAAATCCTTCACCAGCGGCTTTCCAGGGCTGCACACCGGGATATTAAAGTCTCCTAAAAATAAAATTTGCTCATATTTGGACATGTAATCGCTCAAAAAATCAGAAAAGTCCCGTATGAAATCCTTATTGTACTTGGGAGCCCTGTAAATGACTGCGCACAAAAGTGGAGGAGTGCAGCCGAGCTCAAACATGCTCAGTTCAAACGAAGAAAAAGCAGTCGGGGGGGACAACTGCTTACAGTCAAAACAAGATTTATAAATGACAGCTAAACCTCCTCCACGGCCCGAGAGCCTTGGAGTATTAAAATATGAGCAGCCATGGGGTAAAAGTTCAGAGAAAACACTGGACTCACCAGAAGAAATCCAAGATTCCGTCACGGAGAGAAAGTCCAAACCCTGAGACAAAAAATAATCCTTCAGAATAAAAGTTTTGTTTGCAACAGATCTCGCGTTTACCAGACCCATCCGGATAGGAACTGGTTCTGGCGATGCAGCAGGAGAATTAATCCGAGCAAAGTGTTGCAGATTTCCAAGGTCGGCACTTCGCCAGCGCAGATGTGGAGGAGTGAGACGTGGAGGAAAGAAATGTTGATCCGAGTCGACAACAGGTACCAGCCAGGAATCAACCGGGTCCAAGGAGCGCCGCGAAGCATGCAGACCAGGAAATGATCCAATCTGGGACAGGAATACTCCCGGCGAACTTGCCAAAACGGTCCTCAGCTTCACCAAGAGCCCACCGCGTTTACCTCGACGCCTGTGACGTCTTCTCCGGCGAGGGGGGTGTGGTACCCGGCACAGGTATGATGGAACTCCGGCCAACAGCGGGGGCAAAGAATCGTGCTTCTCATGACGATGTAAAATATTAGCAGCAGGCAGACGAAGCCCAAAAAGGGTTTGGCGATCATACACCAGTAGAGAGTCCACATCATAAAAGCAAAGGAACAAAAATAACTAGAAAGTTCCGGAGAAACTTTGACGGGGGCTGCCAGGCTGTTGCCAGACATCTTGAATCAAAATGGCTCCAAATGTTAATCAGTTCTAGAGATACATTTGATAAATACTTTCTATGAGTTTCAAACAGTACCAACAGTGAGTATGTTTTCATCAGATTCTAAATCATGTGACTTGACAGCAGCAGTTTGTGTGAGGAGTGTTCTCCCATTCATTTTCAATGGGGAAATATGGCAACTTTGTTAGCAAAATACATCGCCATGGTAACTCCGATTGCTTAGAAAAGTAATAGCACACATCTCTGAGTCGGGCCGGTCGTTTTGATATAACTTTTGTGGGGGTTCACTTTGTGGTTCGGTCCGTATTAAAGTTGAAAAAGATAACTTTTTCTGGTGTAGAATAATAAGTGGGCAGTAACCAACTAGTTCCTGGATTTGGAGATTCATTACGTCTTTGTTCGCAAATTACGTTGCCATGGTAAGTCGAAATGCCAATAAAAGTAATAGCACACATCAGGGGGCCGAGCCAGTCGTTTTGATATAACTTTTGTGGGGGTAGACATTGTGGTTCGGGCCGCATTAACGCTCGACGACAATGTAGACACACGTTCGAGCACAATAACAATAGGTGGCTTCCATGCATTTACATGCAATGGCAGCCCCCAATAAAAAAAGACAGAGTGGCAGACGAGACGCCCAACACACTGGCGCCATCTTGCCACGTCAATGTTAATGATAATTTATTGATTTCAAACCAAGTTTGTATTTTGACAAATTCTGTCTTTATCAATTCCAACATTTGTTCTACTGTACATCTTCACCTAAACAGAAAAAAGTGGTATCATCAGCAAAAAGTACACATTTAAGGAGTCCTGACACATTTACCAAGTCATTCACATATAAAATAAATAGCTTTGGTCCAAGTACAGAGCCTTGGGGAACTCCACATGTGATATTACAGAGGTCAGATCTTACATCATTTATTTGTACAAATTGTTTCCTATCTTTCAAGTAGCTAGATACCCACTGTAATGCTGGTCCTCTAATACCATATTTGTTCAATTTTTCAAGGAGAATGGTGTGATCAATAGTATCGAATGCTTTTTTTAAATCAACAAAAATACTGACACAATATTGTTTTTGATCGACAGCAGTAGTTATTTGTTCCATTAATTCCATGAGAGCCATTGATGTAGAGTTTTTTGCTCTAAACCCATACTGACTGTTGCTTAGAATATTTTGTTTATCTATAAATTGATCTAGTCTGTTTACAAAAAGTTTTTCAAGAATTTTTGAAAACTGTGGTAACAAGGATATAGGTCTATAATTGTTGTACACACATTTATCACCATTTTTAAAAAGAGGAACTACCTTAGCTACTTTCATGTTATCTGGAAATATTCCTGTTGAAAATGATAAATTACATATATATGTAAACGGCTCAATAACATGGCTCATTATGTCCTTTACAAACATCATATCCATGTCCACCCAGTCTTTTGATCTCTTGTCTGTAAGATTTTTTACTACATTCATTATTTCCTCTTTGTTAGTTCCATTTAGAAGAATACTGTTTGCACAACCTGTAATTGAATGGCTCACATTATTATCTACTTTTGGTATTTTAGCTGCAAGGCTTGATCCAACATTCACAAAATATTGATTAAATCATTTACAATTTCATTTTCATTGTGAACTTCATCGTTGTCTTTTACAAAATATTTTGAAATACCAGTTTTTGCTTTATGATTCTTCAGAACACTATTCATTACTCGCCATGTTGCTTTCATATCACCATTACTTTTATCTAATAATTTACTATAATATTCTTTCTTATGTTTCCTTATAATCCCTACTAATTTATTTTTATACTTTTTATATTTTTCTTCAGCGTTCTGAGTTCGCAATTTCAAGAAACATGAATACAAATAATTCTTTTTTTACAAGCATTTCTCAACCCTTTTGTCATCCATGATGACAAAAGGGAAATGAAAATGAGAATAAACACTGCAAAATTTCACATCATGCTGATGCTGATCTGTTTTCTTGTTGCTGTGTTCATCTGTGACCATTTGCTCATATAGACTCATGTTCGTGCGGCTGTCTGTTTGTAATGATTTTGTTTTTCTATTACATTAGTGCTTAGTGTATTTCTAGTTGATGTTTTTTCTTAGTCAATCCTAGATGTTATTACTGTTTTTCTCTTACATTTTGTTGTTGAATGTAACTGGGACCCTGTGTACATAATCTCATTTCATCACATGTACCACATGCGGTGCAAATGACAATAAAGATTCTCTGACTCTGACTCTGACTCTGATCCATGGTTGGTCAACGATATTTCTCTTTGTATGATTTGTTTGCACACAATTATTTTCATACAGAGCTTCCAAGATACAGTATTCATAAACTCATCATATGATCTGTTTACATCTTCAACATACACATCATTCCAGTCTTGTTTATCTAGATCCTCTTTCAATTTTTCCAAAACTTTTTTTGATGTGTTTACGATCTTTTTTTTCTTTGTAACTGCTTTTGTGATGCTTTGATCATTTTTATAGATTGTGAAAACTGGTAAATGATCACTTAAGTCGGTCGTTAAGATACCACCTATCACATCCCCATTTGTTACATTTGTGAAAATATTATCAATTATTGTGGCACTATGAGTTGTATTTCTTGTTGGCTTTGATATCAACGGATACATATTTAAACTGTACATAGAGTTTATAAATATACTGGTGTAGTGTTATTTGAATCTGTTTTTTTTTTATTGATGTGCTCATTCAGTTTGCACTACTTCTCATTTTTGCACTAATGTTTGTATTACATCATTGCCTATAGTCATAATACTGTTTACATTCTCTGTTTACATACTACTGTTTACATTCAATGTTTACATTTATTAATACTGTTTACATTTATTACTACTGCTTACATTTATTACTACTGTTTACATTTACACTACTTTTATATCTACACCACTGCTGATACATATACAGTATTCTCTGACCAGCCTTATTTAAGGATGCCCAATGTGCCTTACTGCATATGCCACTTTTGCCTCTATAACAACATCAACTACTACCTCATACATATACTGTGTACATTAACTCATATGCTGCTTTGCCACTTTGCAAATGTCAATGCTAGAACCTTTAGTTTATTTTATAGTTATACTTTTTATACTTTTTCTATACTAGTATGCAAAAACTCAGGACAGTATTATGTTCATTAAATGTTTAGTGTTTTAGTTTTAGTTTTAGAGTTGGTGTAAATTTTCATACTCTTATACCACTATGCAAAAACTCAGGACAGTGTTACAGTTTTACTATTTTATGCTTATGTCTATTATTATATGTTTCAGTGTTTCAATGTTTAAATAGTTACTGTTGCACCAAGGGACTGAGAGAAACGCGATTTCAATCCTGTGTATGTCCTGTACATATTGCAGTTCTGACAATAAAGTTGACTTTGACTTTGATTTCCCATATCAATGTTAAAGTCTCCACACAAAAAAACTTTTTTTATTAAAACTCTATGTGGAATGGTTTGGATAATAATGTCAAACAGGCAAAGTCTGTGTTTATATTTAAGAAAATTATTAAAAATGAACTTTTGAAAAAAATATATAAACGGTGAAAATTTTAAGTACCATATATTTGTGAATTGTAATAAGTTACATAATTGGTTCATGGGTAATTGCTGTTTAAAATTGATTGTTTGAATTGATTTTGTTTAAAAAGGGGCAGATATCATCCGATTTTTTTCTTCTTCTGCTTCCTTTCATTTTAAATTTGTTTTTGTAAATATATTTTTTGGGTTTTAAATTTGAAATGAACAAATAAATAAATAAATATTGTTTTCAAGTCTAATAAATACATTTACTGTAGGATTGTACTTGCAGTTCACTGTTTTGAACTTTTACTTGAGTAAATCATAGTATTTATTTTACAGCCTTCAAGGTAAATAAACATTTTTTTTCCGACTACCGTTGAAGAAACCTGCGGAGTTGTTCTTTACTTGATGTGTCTTGAATGCACCACAGCTTTCAGTCCACGCCCCCCGGCGGTTTGACGTCAGCGGCGCGAGCCTCCTGGCATAGGCGGGGCGGGGGAGAACAGCGAGTCCGGATCCTCTCCCTCCGCCTCCTCCCCCAGCTATCAGCCGCTGAGCCTCAGCGACAGACGGACAGACAGCCGCTCGTCGACCTGCTGCCGCGCGCTTCTCCACCCGAGCCCCGGCGTCGTTTGGCTCCACGAGTCGGCTTTGCTCACGTCTCATAGTTTTTTTTTCTTCTCGGGGGTTGGGGGAGAACATTTATTGGGTCTTCGCGAGCTTTTCCTTTCCAGTTGCCCTTCAAGACGTATGGAAAAAATGGCCAGACCTCTTTCAATAAACCCAACTTTTCTGCCGCCGACGCACGGAGTCCTGAAGTCCCTGCTGGAGAACCCTCTCAAGCTGCCGTTTCATCACGATGAAGGTGCGTTCAAATGTCCGGGAACTTTACCGCGGTGACAGCTCCCGTCACGGACGGTCACGGATTTGACAGATTAACCGGAGTGAAGGACATAGGTTAACCACACGCAGAGTGGCCCCCTTTGAATATTTTACGATCTTTGTCAAAAATGAAACTAGGTGAAGAGCAACAAAGATAAGAGAAATAAGAACATGTTGCATCTTAAATTAATTTGTGTTGACGGAAAAAGTTTGTCGTGAATTTCGGGTTTAAACACATATTCCCAATAAGCAAATCAGAGAGTGTATTTAATTAAATGTGAATGCTGTTTTTAGTTTGTTAAAGTTCCTCTTTAAAGCTACAGTCTGTGAGTTTTCTAAAAATATATATTTTTAACATATTTCTTCACTCTGTCACTATCTCCTGACAGACAGATGTTAGACAAGTAATCTCTGAAAAAAACTATAGTCCCCTTGCTTCTATAAAGGCATTTCTAAAAACCCACAGTGACCCGCCGTTAAACCAGCCAATAAAAACAGAGTTTTTAACCAGCCAATAAAAACAGAGCTTCTCACGCCCCTAACCCACGCCTCCGCCTGTCCCAGCCCCAGCGGCCGCGCACGTTCTCGTTCAAAGGATTGCAAAGCGACGCAGAACTGTTTTGTATGTGACACAAATGTATTAAATTCCCCTTCTTCATCCCTGATCTGGACTTTTCTTTTGTTTTTTTGCCAAAAGTCAAGCGATCACTTCCTCCTCCGCTGACTCCATGACTGAAATGATGATGAGGAAATGAATGAATTTGTCACGAGCGAATTAAACTCTGGTTCAACGTGGCTGCACGAGGCTCTGCAGATTTCATGGTGTTCTGGTGTGCTGGACCAGCGCTCCATGTTTTTATTTTATATTTTAGAATGTTTTATTAACATATAAACAAAGAATATCGCAGCGGCTGCGATAGGACATGCAGTGGAGGCGGAGCTAAGGAGGCTGAGCTGAATTTCAGCGAGAGCAAGGGGGAGGGACCAGAATGCTTTCCCTGTTGAAAAATTTTCTAAGTCCTTCATGCGTTCTACAGAACCTTACAGACTGCAGCTTTAAATAAGACTTATTAGCAATGCCTGTAATTGTCAACAGAGGGCAGTTTGTCTGTTTTGGAGCACCTTTATGGTCATTATTTGATCACGAACATGTAATTATGAACTTTAAAGGGACAACTTACACCAGGGGTCTGCAACCTTTACGATCAAAAGAGCCATTTTTACACCTTTATTCACTAAATTAAATGTGTCCGGAGCCACAACAACCTGCTTCAACAGTGATGATCAACTGGTGGCCTATGGGCCACTTTTGAGTTTTTTTGGAGGAGACTTTTGTGGCTACAGTAGTAGGGTTGACATTATAAAGCTAAAAATATCCAATGATTTTTAACATTTATGGATATTTTAACAATTCAAGATAAATGAAAAGACCAGATTCTTGTAAAGGGGGATTATTATTATTTTGAATTAAAAAGGCTATGAACTATGAACATGTGATTTAAAAAAAAAAAAAAGTTAAAGTGAATATTTAGTAAAGAAATTACAGGAAAAACAGCTAAAACTAGTCATTTTTTTGTTGTTGTTTGTATAACAACCAATAAAAATTATGTTTTCTGTTAGTTTTGCTCAAAGCTTGAAAGAGCCGCTACAGAGGGGCCAAAGAGCCGCATGTGGCTCCAGAGCCGCAGGTTGCAGACCCCTGACCTACACCAACGAAATGTCACATTTTCCTTTTCTAATGCAGTTTGGTTTCCTTTTACTAGTCTTCTGTTTAAAACATCTACCGTAGTTTATAGTCTTGCAACCACTTTAGCTTAAGAAAATGGAGGTTTTGTGGAAAATGACACTCTAGTTTATTGGTAAAAACGACAAACTCCCCTCATATTCTAATTAAATAAATCCCTTCTTGTTAAAGTAGATAAAATGACCCCTCTGGATGAGACTACTTTCTTTTTTTGCGTTTGAACCCATGCAACGACTCGTGATTCCTCTCAGCACAGATACAATGTACTAACTGTGTGCACATTTTTCAGGATTTGGGAAGGATACGGAGAAAGAGAAGAAGTTGGAGGATGAGAGCAGCGCGGCCAGCCACCCACAGTCGGCCTTCCTCGGTCCCACCCTGTGGGACAAGACCCTGCCTTACGATGGAGACGGCTTTCAGCTGGAATACATGGACCTGGACGAGTTCCTGTTGGAGAATGGCATCCCCGCCAACACGGCACAGAGTGACCAGGCCTCCCAGAAGCCGCAGCCGCCCCAAGTTCCTCTGCAGCAAGCCCCGCCTCCCACTCCGCCCGCCCCGTCGGTGGTGGACCTCAGCAGCCGCGCCACCACGTCGGTTCACACGGCCATGGCCCCTCAGACCTGCCTGCACAGCCCCAGCACGGCAGGTATGAAGCAACCTGACGTGAACGTACACCTGCGTGCACAGATGCACGTGGATGCTCGTGTTAGTTTGCACCTCCTCGGTGTCGGTGGGGAGGCTCGGCTGCAGCGTCCACACCTGCTGCACACACACTTCACATTAAGCTGCCCGCTGAGGTGCTTAAACGTTCTCATCCTGAATCTGCTGCTCTACTTTCACGTCAGGAACAGCTAATCTTCCCTGCTTAGAGCTCTAAACCCACACTGAGATAAAGTGTTTCTGCCCTGAGCTGGACTTTGGAATCCCAAAGATTTGGCTAAACAGGCTTTAGTCCAAGAATGCAGCTCGGCCTCTTTCACAAACTCCTGATTATTGTTGTTTACTTCAGCTTTTTGAGCCGATTGTTGTGAAGATCTACCGTGGAATTCATTTAGTCTTTTTCATTACCCAAAGTTCTAAAAGCACTACAGTACACTGTTTGCTGCCCTGCAGACCCAAAGTTTTTACATTTTAAACAAATCCTGAGCCATGTTGCAGCATTATTTGGTTGGATTTTCACACGTAACGCAGCAGAAGCCACTCCAAGCCAAACTTCACATGATGCAAAATCTTGTTGAATGAGCTTAAAGAGGAACTAAACTCCAAATTAAATTTTTTTAGCTGATAAACTCCCTAGAATGTGTCTAAAATGTTGTATAGCACTATGTCTGTGTTAATCTTCACATATTTGTGCGTATTAGTGTAAATCGGCAATATTTGGTCTAAAAATGTGTTTACGGTAGTCCTATGGGTTGAACAGAGGAATTGCACCTTAATTTTCTCATTGGTCAAGGACTGCTCACTCTGACGTGTCTTGTACACTCTGACGTCACGAAAGTGGTTCAAGCAGAGCCAATCCCCTGCAGAGATGGGAAGGTCCGTGCAGCAGTTCATACTTTACTGTATATGGAAGTGGTACATTGCACTCCAGAACAGCTCTGCAGCAAAGCATATTATAGTTTTCGGAATGGCACTAGTTATTTGTATATTTTAACCTATGTATTGTATGAATACTTACCACTTCATCAAAACTATTTGGTTGTATTTGTTTTCTTATTTTGCAATGGACGAGCAATGCATGAATGCCAAGATGGGACAGTGGTGTAGGAGCGGGTTTGGGGTCCGACAGACCTAGGTTCGATCCCCGGTCATGGCATACCGTGTAGTATTTTCATTTTTTTTCCTAAAGCCTTTTGTTTTGGATTGATCGGGTGAGAATAGATATATACATCTACATAATTATTCTTTGTTGTTGCTTGCTGCAAGTTGTTTGCTGGAGTTTTAGTTTGTTGCTAGAGGGGGCGTGAACACAGCTCAACCACGCACCTCCTCCCCTCCTTGTTTTTGAATCTGGTCTGGGGGCGGAGTTACCGTTTCACAGTGGGTTGAGTACCTCTTTAAAGTGTCACTGAAATGGTTTTTTTACTATTCGTAAAATTGCTCAAAATTGCTCAAAACAAACATATTTATATGTTTGTTTTTGCAAACAAAATGATAAATCACTTTAATTTTGCTTAAAAAGTGATTTTAAACTTTGCGCCGTGTTTATTCGTGGGAAATCCGATTACATGCAAATGCACCATCTGTGACGTAGTGTGAGGCTGAGGGCTCTGGTCTCTTTAATAGCGGACAATTTAAAACACGACAAATTTAGCAATCTATGTGAAGATTTGAGCTTTTTGTCTTCATTTTGGGAAGCAGAAAATAGTTTGGGTGATGGAACAAGAAACAGCAGGATCTAATTTAGGTCTGATGCTGTATCAGACTTACGGTACCTTCAGGTCGAGCAGCTCACACACGCGCACTGACAAGCCCAGAGCTCTGCCCGATTTTACGTCAGAGATGGTGCATTCGCATGTAATAGGATTCCCCATGGATAAACACGGCACAAAGTTTAAAATCACTTTTAAAGCAAAATTAAATTGATTTATCATTTTGTTTGCAAAAACGAACATATTTAAATGATAAAAGATATATATTTTGAGCAATTTTATGAATAGTAAAAAAAAATCATGTCAGTGACACTTTAAATCGTGTTAGACTGAAGTTTAAACTCCTGCTGGAGCCTATTTTTTAACACTCCTGCTGGAGCCTATTTTTTAACACCAAACACCAACACCATGTAAAACTGTTTCTACCGCTTTGTTTTTTAATGCGTTTGAGAGGCTGTTAGTGGTTTTCATCCATATTGTCCCAGTAGAAGGCTGAGGGTTTGAACAGGTGGAGACTCTGTGGGGTGTTTGTGGGCCTGTGAGCGCTGAAGGTGTGCGGGTCTTGGTGAAAGGCACTTGTGGACTGAGGTCTGAGTCACCTAGTGCAGCAGAGCACTAATATAATGACCCAGTTAGGCAGATCTTTAATGGGAAAAACCCAGATTAACCTCACCGTGTTCTGTTGATCGAAGCTTCTTGATGATAACAGAGGACTGATGAGCTCATCCTCAGAGACTGATCTGGACTCTGCTTGTTTGTCAGCCTGGACACATTTAAATAGATCTAATCTTGTGTGAGTGGTTTTGGGTAAACGTGGTGGAGAACACGCTCAGACCCATTAAATTCATTAAACTGGGCTCCTTCGAGCCGAATTTCAGCGCGCTGTTCGCAGCCTCGTAAACATTTCCTCCCGGCGCGCTCGGCCCTCTGTCTGCACGATCAAGAGGAACAAACTTCGCCGCGGTTCTGTAAACAAAACCTGGAGCTATTTAACATTTTATTTATTAAATAAATTCTCAGGATTTTTTTCTCGCACACACAGGAAACACTACAAAAACAAATCAAGCGGTGGTTTCTCTCCGTAGGTTCAGGCCATCAATCGGAACACGGAGCAAAGAAATAAATTAAATAAAAGCGAAAACGTAACAAATTACGTAATTTAATCAGTTAGGTTGCATATCTGTTTACCAACGTGACTTTGCAGCGTTCAGTCAGCGCTGGAAGTCAAATAACAAAAAGACAGACTATACAGAGAGTTTGGAAAATAGCTGTTTTTAATTCACGATCCTAGATTTTAGATTTAATTAGTTAAAAAAGGGACTTAAAGGAATCGATGCCTGAAACAGACGTGTGTTACCTCTTATGAGAATTAATACAATGTTTATTAGACTTTATTATACAAATTTAAAACCTTATACAGTAGCTGATTAAAAATGAAATGAGTGGATTTTTTTTTTTGAAAACTTTCCAAAAAGTCTGCCGACATAAAGCAGTTTTTCCTAGATTTACAAACATGTTTTTTTTTTTGTCTTTTCTACTCGTAAAGAGCTCGTGCGACACAAACGAGCTGCTCCTAATTATTGAACTGATCGGATTCTATCAGTACAAAGACTGGATTTTTTTTTTTTTTCATTCATTCATTCAACCTTTATTTATACAGGCTATCCTCGTTGAGCCACGGGGACTCATTTACAAGAGGGACCTGTTTCACTCACACCCAGGGTCAATTTAGAGTCACCAATCAGCCTAACATGCATGTTTTTGGACTGTGGGAGGAAACCGGAGCACCCGGAGAAAACCCACGCATGCACGGAGAGAACATGCAAACTCCACCCAGAAAGGCCCCCGGACCGGGATTTGAACCGGGGACCTGCTCGCTGAGAGGCAGCAGCTCTACCAGTTGCGCCACCGTGCTGCCCTATTTACAGTAGTCCTTCGTTTATCGTGGGGGATCCGTACCCTGAAGACCTGTGATAAGTGAAAAACCACAAAGTAGTAATATTATTACAAGTAGTAAGTATAGTTTATGTATTTTTAAGGCATTTTAAACCCTTCCCACACTCTTGCAATATTATAAACAATGTTTCGAAACGGTCTAAAAGACACAGTATGTCATGATTTTAGCTCCCTGACTCCTCTGCTCTTTGCCTCCTGCAAGCACTCTTGGCCACGCCCACTTCTCCGCTCTGCACGCAGAACAGCTGCAGCCGTATGGGCTGCACACAGGTGCAGCAGGTGCTAAATAATTTTAAATAATTTATTTTAAATAACAGTTCCGTGCCGATCGTGCGGCTCATCCGCGTCATGTCCAATCTTATTTTGAAATACCGCGATGGAGCGAGTCTGCGACAAACGAACCGCGAAGTAGCGAGGGACTACTGTATTCCCAAAACTGCGTCTGCGCACGACTTGCTGTCGCATCGTGCGCATCGTTCCAAATCGATTAATCTTCACAGATTCGTATCTTTAGGAATTTTAGTTCCCGTCTTTCTTGTGAAGCGAAGGGCCGTGGCAGAAGGACCACATGTGGCCCCCGAGCCACGGGTTGCAGACCTCTAGATGAACGTTCGCTCCGGTGTTTGCTCCAGCCTCCCTGCAGAGCAGAACTCTGCGTGTTGGGTTCCGCCTGCGTCTAGCTGTCACGTGAACGAGCGAGGCTTCCCTGCACGGCCATGTGACGGGACACACGCGAGCTGCAGACAGGAGCCCGTCGCCCCCTCCTCGCTGGGCCTCGGCTGCAGCACAGGCCTGGGCGCCAGAGCACAGGCTGTACCCTGCAGAGGTCACATGGACCCGTGCGTACGCTTCTGTCACGTGCGCTCCGTATTGTTCCAGCTCGGCGAGCCTGGTCTCGTCCAGCTCCTGCGCGTTGTCGTAAACAGACGCTGCGTTTTCTCTGCCTGGTCGCCCGCGTCCGGAGATGGAGTCAAACAGGAAGTTAAACGTAGGAGGGGTCAAAGGGCGCCTGGCAACAAACAAACCATCTGAAATATGAGCAAAATGATTCCCGTCTACATTTAGAAACAATTTACACAACAGCACCCGATCAGACCTGTTCTCAAAACTAAAGTGTTGCTGTTGTTTCCTTCTTGCTGACGGCTGTTTGCTCCCGTCATGTGGTCTGTGTCAGGATCAACATGTGTCCTAAAGCTCTGCCATGAAAACAGAGAAAATTAGATTAATGTTAACTGTTCCTGCCAATAAATCTGATTTAAAAAAAAAACAACAACAAAGTGCACAGCGTGTCAGAGTACAGGGACGTAAATCTTGAAAAACTGCACCCGTTTGTGCAGGAAGAGCTAATCGTGTCCACTTTTTAAAAATAACCTGCCTGGTTTGTACTTAATCAATTAACCAAGTAGGAAAATAAAGATTCAGCTTGTAGCTCACAGTGAGCACGCACGTCTATATGTTGTTTTATGTCGACCTCTGGGTGTGTATCTTTAGTTCGTTTTAAAATGTCTCGTAATCTTCTTAAACCAACTTGGAGCTGCAGTTACAAAACCTGGAGTTATTTTCAGCTCTGGGCAACGAAACTAGCTTTAGTGAGTATTTCTGGCAAAGTACTGCGTCTTCGTGTAGCACAAGGCTTTTAATAGTCGAGGGGTTTTGGGTTTAGGATACATGATTTGGGCGGCCGTGGCACAGTGGTAATGGCAGTCGACCCCCAATCGGAAGGTCGGAGGTTCGAGTCCCGCATCCGCCAACCATGTGTCGTTGTGTCCCTGGGCAAGACACTTAACCCCGAGTTGCTCCCGGTAGGTCTGGATAGCGCCCTACAAGGCAGGCTACCACTAACGGTGTATGAATGTGTGTATGGATGGGTAGATGGCTCGTATTGTAAAGCGCTTTGGGGCTCCTCAGAGGGGGCTGGAAGGCGCTATATAAATAAGCTCCATTTACCATTTACCATGATTTATTTCAAAAAGACTATTATTTAATGAGCTGAAAGGTTTTATGGTGGTTTAATCTCAGTTGTGCCCTTTAATCACTGGGAGGGGAGAGAACTGCTGCCCAGAGTTCAGCAGCTGTGCTTGTGCACGCAGAAATGAGCGACCGCTCCACGTTATCACCAACACGATAAGACTCGCAGAGATACGATCTGTACTAAAACAAGTCTTTCTTTAGGAGCCGGCTGTCATGGCTGCCGTTCGTCACCTGCGAGGTTGATTTTAGATTTTCTGATGGCGAGGAGGGACGAGTCACCTGCCGGGCGACCTGTTCTGCGCTTTAACTCGGCGGTCAGGGCGAGGCCTGACTCTTCTCCGGTTGGATGGTGTTCCACACAGACGCAGGTTTTCGTTGGGAACAAGCTTGCAGCGCTCGGTCGATGGAAGGTCAGAGGTTAAGTCGGCCTATTTGTGTCCGAGTTTAAAGATGGATTATTCCTTCGACTGTTCTGACGTTGTCAGCTCGTCTCTGTCAGGAAACCAAACGACGATTCGTCACAACTCTTTCTGATGACTTCTAAAATATACACCTGATGAAAATATTCAGACACTTCTCATCAGATGTGTTGCTAAAAACCATTCGAGGTGCACATTTATCCTCACTGCTCCTGTCAAAACTACCCTGAATTTAACAAACGGGGCTGAGAAACATTATTAATATCAAGGTTAGGGCTGCACAATATACTACATTTATTGTCATGATGACAATATCTGTGAGCGTGGACTGCAATAAATCAGGATAATTGCCTATGATGTTTCAAGTGCCTGCATGCTAATGATTCTGTAGATTTGATTGATCCAGCAGACGCTCGCCGACGGCGGGAGAGAAAGTGACGAAAGTATTGGTTTATTGCAATTCATGTAATCATCGCAATATTAAACGATAACATCGCACATCGCAAGTTTTTCTAATATTGTGCAGCTCCAGCAGGACCCTGTGCAGATCTGCATCATAAATAAGTTTCATTCAAACTCTGACACTGAAGGCCTAAAATAAAAAAAATAAACTTTGTTGTAGCTTTTATGTAGTATTAATATTGAATCAGAATGCTGGTTTATATTTAATTTCATGGTTCAGCTCTTGATGTGGACATTCAGACTTCCTGCTGGTTCCTGACGCTTTTATTATCTTAAACTGCGTAAAGCTCTGTCTTAACAAACGTCGGCTGCAGCTGTGAGCGTGCTCGGAGAGGTCAAAGGTCGGCGGCCATCTTTCAGAACGCACCTGCCTTTTCCTGCAGCCTTGAAGGAGCCGCAGAGGCTGTAGATCAGCTGACGGGAGGATAAAGCTGTTTTTGAGATGTGTAAATGTTTTCAGCTGTGTACCAGCGCCACCTGCTGGTCAGAGGAGGCATTTCTAAAAAGTTCTCTGGATTCAACGTTACATAACCCAATTAATCCCCTCGGTGTCATAATTTGATCTTCTCAGTAATGACCTTTGACCTCCTTTGATTTTCTGACTCCTCCAAGACTCTTTTGTGTCTGCTGGTAAATAAAAAGTTGTCTCCTCTTGCCTTCAGCCAGAGACACCCCGAGCCCCATCGACCCAGAGTCCATCCAGGTGCCCATGACCTACGACCCGGACCCCGCAGACCTGGCCCTGTCCAGCGTGCCCGGCCAGGAGATGTTCGACCCCAGGAAGTGCAAGTTCTCTGCCGAGGAGCTGAAGCCGCAGCCCATGATCAAAAAAGCTCGCAAGATCTTCATTCCAGAAGACCTGAAGGTGAGCGGCGGCACTCTTCGTTTGTTTGTTTGTTTGTTTGTTTGTTTGTTGGGGGTTAGTGCAGGGTTGGATCAGACCTTCTGTCTGCAGTGTAAAGCTGTAAACTCAGGAACAGCCTGGAGAATTTCTGTTTCTGTAAATGTTGTTTAACGCTCGTGGTTCTGGTCCCCCCCCCCCTGCAGGACGATCGGTACTGGGCCCGGCGCAGAAAGAACAACGTGGCGGCCAAGCGCTCGCGGGACGCCCGCCGGCTCAAGGAGAACCAGATCGCCATCCGGGCCGGCTTCCTGGAGAAGGAGAACGCCGCGCTCCGCATGGAGGTGGCGGACTTGAGGAAGGAGCTGGGCCGCTGCAAGAACGTTCTGGTTAAATACGAGGCCCGGCACGGGTCCCTGTGAGCCCCGCCCACCACCACCTCCTCCTCTCCAGTTTGAAGGACAACGTGTCT